>PVIC010008607.1:0-47769 GCA_004025085.1 Thryonomys swinderianus
CTTTAGGTAATGACTACTTCTCAGGGATGTCTTCCAGGTGTACCTGGCTTTTGGGCTTGTTGCAAAATCCTATCTCTTACTGGAGATAAGAAGTTGGCCTGTTTCTTTGGGAATGGCTTGTAGTATTTTTAATGACTCTCAGGCAATCTCATTCTTGGTGTACCAAGAAAAATAACTGATTAGAATATTTAGGTCACTCTGTCAGAAGTAGTATAATCAGCAGGAACAATAACATCAAACAGAACCTAAAAAAATGGCAAACTGTTAACTATTAATTTTCCTTCTTTAACCATATGAACTAGATTTGAGAGTATATAACAAAACCTAAAACAAACCAAAATTTTATTTTTTATACCAGGGATTGAACTCAGGACCCTGAGCTAGTGAGGCAGTAGCTGGAACTACTGAGCTAAATCCCCCACTCCAGAAAATTGTATAAAGTAAATACACCTTCAATATGGCGATTTTACCCTCAGGGGAGAAAATTGAACAGGTATGGGGGGGAATAGAGAAATAATAGAAGAGGGAGAAATTAGAAGCAAGTCTGGAGGACAAAGAAAGATTATACAAATTTTGGGAGACTGGTGAAAACAAAGGAACAAGAAAATGAGCAAATAAAAACAAGAACAGAGCATAATAACAACAAAACTAGCAACATGTTCACACTCATATTTTTTAAAAAAGAACAAATGGCCAAGAGAAAAAAAAAAAAAAAAGAGGCAAAGACAATGTTCACTTCAGGGTGTTTCTCTGTTCTTTCCAGTAGATAGAATGGACAGACAGAACCCAGACCCATGTTGATTAATCCCAAGATTCCCCCTTAGATTTCTGGCAGGGTAGTGGATCATCCCACAAGCCCTCACTTTTAACTCCACTGAGCTTCCGCCTGGTTTCTGACTGTAAGGCTGGAACTTGGTTTGTTCAGCCTACAGTGCTCCTTGTGCCTCCTGAGAGTTTTAAATTGGCCCCTTGACTTCCTGCTGACTGGACTCTTCCTCACCCTGCTCTTGTGAGCCTAGAGCTGCTCTAGGTTCAGAGCTCAGTGGGCCTTTCTCTGAGGGAGCTGTTGGCCAGTTGCCCTCTCTCGGGTGATGTTTGAACTCAAACGACTCACCAGCCACTGAAGTGTGCTATGTCCAGTGTTCTGTGTGTTTGTCTGTCCAGGTCTTTGGGGTCTCCAGTAGTCACTGTGTGTCTGCATGTTCACATGTTCATTGTGTGTCTGCCATGCAGTGAGTCAGGGCTCAGTTGTTTGGCTTTTTGTTTTGTTTCATTTTTTTTCCTTTTTGGTACCAGGCATTGAACTTAGGACCTTGCACTTGGGAGGCAAGCACAAGAACCACTGAGCTAACTTCTCTGCTCTGAGCTCAGGAAGGAAGTGGTTCCTGTCACCCCTTCTTCTGTGTTAAAGTCTCTTTCCTCCCCTGAGGGCTTCAGTTCTTGTTTCAAATCCTTGATGGGGCCTAGGAACCTGCTTCCATCCTTCTTCTCTTCCTAGTGTTGCTCTATTCCAGTGTCTGGACACCAAATCTTAGAGAGGCTCTTTCTCTGCCATTCACCATTCTGCCAGGAAAGCTTTTATAATTAGGACATTCCATAGAGATCATCAAACTCAGGATTTTTTTTTTAAGTACTAGGATGGAACTCTGGGACTTCACCCTAAGCTACTCCAGCTTTTTTTTTTCTTTAATTTCAAGATCAAGTCTAGCCAGGTTTCTGAACTGCAAGGCTGGACTGGACATTCACAGCTTCTGGGTGCTGAGGTTACAGAGAGGCACCATCTCCTGCAACTTTGCTGTCCTGATGTGTCTAACTGCTGAGCTTTAAAGGCCACATATGTGCCCAGCGCCTTAGGCAAATCTTGACTTTTCCCAGCAGACTTACACGTGCTCCAGATGAGCAGCTTTGTCCCTCAGTAGTGTAGCTCAGCAGTGAGGAGCCACATCAGATGGCCCTACTGCTGTCCTGGAATAGGGATTTTATAAAACAAAAATCAAGCTGATATAAAAAATGGCCTCAAAGTTCTGGCATCCCTAGGTTTTTGTATAATCATCTGTTCTATGCCTTCAGCTTTTGTGGATTTCTGGGTTCTGTTCTGTATTTGCACTTAGGACACTCTCTGCACTCTGCCTAACTCTGGATCCTAAGGCTCCTATTTTTGTGATGGTTAATTTTTGCTATTTTTGAGACTCTTACTATGGTGTCAAGTTGTGCTTGGTCCTCCTGCCTCAGCCTCCTGAATGCTGGGATTACATGTGTGCACCACTAGGTGCAGCTAAATTTGTACTTTTTTTTTTTTTTTTTTTTTTTTTTGCTTTTTGGAGACAGGGTCTCGCTTTGTAGTTCAGGCTGCCCTGAGCTCACTATGATGCCCAGGCAAGCCGCCGCGAACTCAGCAATCCTCCCGTCTCTGCCTCCCGAGTGCTGGGATTACAGGCGTGAGCCACCACACCCAGCATTATATGTGGTTACCGGGGATTGAACTCAAGTCCTTGCGCTTGCAAGGTAGGCGCTGGAACCACTGAGCTAACCCTCCGGCCCTAAATTTGTACTTTTAAAGTGGCCTCATGGGCTGGGGATTTAGCTCAAATGGTACCATGCCTGCCTTAGAAGCAGAAGAGCTGAAGTTTGATCCCTGGTACCGCTAAATTTTTTTTTCCTTTAGACAGGGTCTTGCTTTGTAGTTCAGGCTGGCCCTGAGCTCATTATGTAGCCCAGGCAAGCCTGGAATTTAGCAATCCTCCTGTCTCTGCCTCCCGAGTGCTGGGATTACAGGCGTGAGCCACCACACCCAGCCTGCTAAAAATTTTTTAAAAATAAAAAATAAAGTGACCTTAGATTATCTCTATGTCACTGGTTTTTGTGTCCTAGCATGGAGGTGCGTCTTCACCCCTCCCCCAGGTCTTGAGCAGCAGTCTCAGGAGTCAGCCTGCCCAAAAATGGCATGAATGAGCACATGTCACCCCTGGCAGCATCCAGTCAGTTTTCCTGTGTAGCATTTTCCCTCAGGCCTAAACACCAACCATGTTTGAGTCTCTCAAGGTTTAGAAACTTGTTCCTAGCCTGGAGTGATCTTAGCACTCAGGAGTCCGAGGCAGGAGGATCATTTAGTTTTGAGTTCAAGGACAGCCTAAACTATGTATCAAGACCCTGTCTCCGAAGACCAAAAATTAAAAAGTCAAATTGCATAACAGCAGAGGCAGACAGGCAGTGGGTCAACTTCAGGAAGCCCAGAGAACAGGAGAAGGCAGAACCCTGTGTGAGGAGACGGATGGCGGAGCATGTGCACAGCAGGCTGGCAGGTGGACTCTGGCACCGGGAGGACAGGGGTGGCTTCCTGGAGATCAGATCTGTGATGCGGCTGTGTGGAGACCAGCTGCCCGGGGTCTGCAAGGCCATAGCAGGCCCTGCATGAGCGGGGGACAGGGCCGCAACCCCAGGGGAAGCATAGGACCCAATTTTCTGGCTCCAAACTAGAAAGGAAGTGGGTGGTTTAGGAGGCAGAGCAGATGGGTTACTTCAGGACCAAGTTGGCCTGTGATAATGCCCTTGTGCGACATGGCAGTGTGCGTGAAAGACACCTTCAAAGTGAAAGATAGAAAATCCCCTTGTGGACCCCAGATCAGGTTGGGGACGGGAACTTGGCTTGCTGGCCTCCGCCATGGGGCCAGTTTTCCACTGCACAATTGTTCTTTTGGGTCTCAGAAGGCCACTTTCCTACTGTGCCTCAAAGCAGAAATGTGCCCAGTAGTGCTAAAATTCTTTAAGAGTCAGGACAGGGGTGGTAGCACATACCTGTAATCTCAGGTCTCAGGAGGCTGAGGCAGGAGGATCCACCCATGTTCAAGGCCAGCCTGGGCTACATGATGAGTCCCTGTTTCAATAAAATAAAGAAAAGTTAAATTAAATTAAATTGTAGGATTCCTCCCTACTTCAAAATTCTGAAGTAAGTTTATCTCCAAACTTTTTCCAGGTTTTATACACTTTTCTTGCCTTGTTTTCTGCGTGACAGCTTGTACTTGAACTTGTAATATTTAAGACTCAAAACTTTGCAGCTGAAGTCATCATAATAAAAGGGAAGCCAGACGAGTCGTCAAGGGCTCTGGAGTAGATGGCATCTTCGCCCCTGTCTTCTCTGCTTCCTGAGCACATTGAACCATGTCTTCCCTCTAAAGAGCGGTAATGCCAACTTGCGTGGAGAGTGTCCAGCCTATAACCGCTCCCAGCACCCTGCTCCTCTGTGGTCTCCTGTGTCTCCTTCAATCCGTTCAAGACGATCCATTTTGGCCAAGTTGTTGTGAAAGGCTCTTAATTTTCCAGTCTCCTTGGGCGTCTGGGCAGGGGGGGACCCCAGACCCCAGCACCGCAGAACCCTCTTCCCCTGCAGACCCTCCACTCTGAGCCCCGCGGGGTTTAAGGCCCCACCCCTTCACAGTCTCCCCGCACCATTGAGGCTTAGTTCTCTTTACCTTCCTCACCAGCTGGGTTGGCAGTGCTGCCCTAAGCTCCAGCAAGGTAGCTGAGGTCACTGCTGAGACCCCCAGCCCCTGACACTGTCCCACCCTGGGGTGTTGGTACCTGTGGATACCGCATCCTCTGCACCTGGGCCTTTGCAGAGAACCAGATAGGTCTTCTGTGTCCAATGATCCTCCTGCCTCAGCCTCCCAGATGGTGGACTACAGGCTTGCAACACATCCAGCCGTAGAAATAGGTTTTCAACAGCCTATCGTGTAGTGTGTAGTGTGCTGTAAATAGAGAGCATTGCTGTGACACCCTAAGAGGGTAAGAAGACATGAGGAGAGGGGTTAGCAGGTCACCCAGGAGGCTGCCAGGCTGCCCGGACTCTGAGCAGAGCACAGCTGGAAGGCAGACTTCGGCCCCAGGACAGGTTGGCACCAGCCAGGGCCCAGCCACGAGGAAGAGGCCTGTGGTATCTGCCCCGTGACTCAGACCTGCCTGAGGAAAGAACCATGCTCCAGCCCCAGGGATTCCCCAGGAACAGGATCAGTGTGTGTGGGGGCCACATCTGCGATCCCAGCACCAGGGAGGCTGAGGCAGAAGCATCATTATGAGTTCGAGGCCAGGCGGTCTACACAGTGAGAACCTGTCTCAACTGACAAACAAATCAAAGCAAGAGGAAACCACAAAGCAAGAGACAGTAAAGCAGCCAGCCTGTCGGCTTGAGCAGGCTGGGTAGATGGGCGAGGGTTCCACGGGCAGCTCAGGGGACCACAGCCCAGGGGGGCTGCAGCAGGGTGTCCATGTTCCTAACCCAGGGAGGGCGCTCAGATCTTCCTTTCATGACAGTCTCCCCAGTGTGCAGGAACAAATGGCCCAAGCAAGATGGTGGCAGCAGGAGCCAGGAGCCGAGGCCCTGAGTGTGACTCTAGACCTTGTCCACAGCTTGGAGTTGTGCCCTGAAGAGATGGCACAGGCAGGTCTGTCTTTCAGAACACACCGCTGATGGCTCTGGCCTAATGGGTCGGGCCTTTCATGGAACCAGCATTTGAAATCCTCAGCACCCAAGTGGAGAGAGAATGTCTTTCAATGAAGAAATGAACTCACAGTGACACAATCATACCTGCCATGGTGGTGTGTGCCTGTAGTCCTAGCATTTGGGAGGCTGAGGCAGGAGGATTGCTGTAAATTTGAGGCTAGCCTGGCTACATAGTAAGACACTATTTCCAGAAGCAGCCTTTACTCAAGAAAGTGCTACGTTAAATGGTTGGACAAGTTAAGTAATCTATTCCCCTCAGGAAACCAAGGTGCTTGATACTTAGGCATTATATTAATATTAATTTTCTTATTGCCCTCCCAAGTTACCACACATTTAGTGGTTTAAAACAACACAGATTTCCTACTTCTCTGTTGTGCTGACTGCAAGTACAGTACAGATCTTCTAGCTAAAGCCAATGTGCTGCAGGGCTGGAAAGGAAAGACCAGAAAGAGGCCCTTGCTGTTTGGGCTCTGGAAGCATTTCTGGTGTGAATGCTTCCCCTTCCTTTGATTTTCTCTTGAGTCACAGCCTCTTGATTCCTCAGGGGACTGGAAAAAGTTAGTGGCTTTGCCTCATTTCCATGTTTGCTTTTCTTTTTTAAAAACAGGGCCTCACCAAACAGTTCAGAGTGGCCTCAAACTCACAGAGATCCTCCTGCCTCAGTCTCCTACATGCTGGGATTACAAGTGTGTGTCACCACTCCGAGATGAGGAAAAGTTTATTTCAGCTCCTGGTTTCAGACAATTTGTTGTTTTATGGCTGGCTCTGTTGCTTTGGGCTTGTGGAAAGGCAGTTGGGCATGGCAGGGAGCAGGGAAATGACTCTGGAGCCCTTTGTGGGAGCTGTTCTCGCTTTGAACCCAGAGCCTCACAAATGCTAGGCCAGTGCCCCATCACCACACTGCACTCCCAGCCCTTAGCCCAGGCTGCTTTGAACCTGGCATCCTCCTGCCTCAGCCTCCCAAGTAGCTCGGGTTACAGGTGTGTGGCTTCATGCCAGACTTTACTTTCCTGATTTCCTCACTCTCTAAAATGAGTAGACCTCTCATCAGAGTTTCAGTTGTATAGGAGAACTATCATATAGATCAAACTGAGAAAGAAAATCTTTATCTTGATCATAACATCTTCAGAAAAGATGTTCAAACTTTTTTATTTTTTAGTGTTTTGAGACAGGGTCTGACTTTTAGTTCCCGCTGACCCTGAAGTCACTATGTAGCCCAGGCAAGCTTTGAACTCACAGCAATCCTCCTGCCTCTGCCTCCCTAGTGCTGGGATTTCAGGCATGAGCCACTATGCCCAGCATTGTGATATGTATTATCAGTCATGGAACTTGGGATTTTGTGTTTTCCAGGCAGACACCAAAGCCACTGAGCTAAATCCCTGCCCAAGAAAAACTTTTTAAATGTTTTTTTGTTTGGTTTGGTTTGGTTTTGGTTTTTAAGACAGTGTCTGAATATGTAGTTCACAGTGGCCTCCAGCTCTATGTGATCCTCCTGTCTTAGCCTCCTGAGTGCTGGGATCACAGGTATCCATCACTATACTGTGACAAAAGTCAATTTTTTTTTTTTTTGAGACAGGGTCTCGCTTTGGAGTTCAGGCTGGCCCTGAGCTCACTAGGTAGCCCAGGCAAGCCTTGAACTAGCAATCCTCCTGTCTCTGCCTCCCGAGGGCCTGGATTACAGGTGTGAGCCACCACGCCCAGCCTTGTGGTACGTGGTATTGATTGCTGGTGGGTGTGAATCACCACGCCCAGCATTGTATGTGGTTACCGGGGATTGAATTCAGGACCTTGCACTTGAGAGGCAGGCACCAAAACCATTGAGCTAAATTTATGGCCCCAAATGTTTTTTTAAAGTTCATTTTATTGGTACACTTTTGTTTTTGCATTGTTCAGTAAACTTTATTGGTACATTATATACACAGCTCACAATCACACACAACATTGGGGAATTTGTACCAATATGTGACACAGGTGGTACACTTATGATATACATCAAGATCACATTCATCTGAGGGATAATTAAATCTCCTATCTTCACTTTTGAGATAGGCTCTAACTATGTAGCCGAGGCTGGCCTTGAGCTCACAGAGATCCTCCTGCCTCAGTCTCCCAAGTGCTGGGGTCACCAGTTCTTTTTTTTTTTTCTTTTTTAGACAGGGTCTCACTTTGTAGTTCAGGCTGCCCAGAACTCACTATGTAGTCCGAGCAAACCTCAAACTCACATCAGTCCTCCTGCCACTGCCTCCCAAGTGCTGGTATTGCAAACCTGAACCATCACACCCGGCATGGTGTGTGGTTACCAGGGATCCAACTCGGGATCTTGCACTTGCCAGGCAAACACCAGAACCAATGAGCTAAATCCTCGGCCCAAGCAATGCCTACATCATAATGCTATTCTCCAGCAGGAACTGAAATAGTTCATCTTAGTTTTAGCAGCTATTATGTGGTGGCTGCAACATTCAGGTGCTGGGTGCATGCTGCAGTCCTAAGGATGCTCGGCCCCAACAGGACAGATTCCCGGCACAGCGCATGCTTAGGAGTCCACGCAGTGGCAGCAGCCCGGGCCCCTTAAGGCTCTCAGAGACCCGGACTCCTGGCCACGATTCATCTGATTAGTTCCGGAGGCTGCCCTCGTGGTGGAGGCTGACCACACCCTGACAGGTGAAGGAGAGCACACCGCAATGGGTATCAGTGAAGAGGCTCAACGCGGGAGCAAAGGTGGTTCAGCGTTGAAATGACAGGCAGTGAAATTCACCTGCAATTATAAGGACAAGCTCGTTTAGGTCTCTTAAGAGAGGCAGAGAAAGCATGTGATGAATTCCCATGTGTGGTCATGAACTCTCAGTAAGAGAGCCTTCCTAGTAACAGCATCCATAGAGTGAGGCAGTCATAATGAATAGCCTGTAGCGACCTCGGCACTCGGTGAAAAGCTGTTTTCTCTTAGGCAGAACAAAAGGCTGCAACACTGTACTGCTGAAGGTTCAAGATGGCGAGAGAAAGCATAAAATAGAAACAAAAGACAGGCCAGACAGGAGACGTACACCTGTAATCCTACACTGGGGAGCCTGAGGCAGAAGGATCTATGAACCAGCATGGGCTACATAGTGAGTTCAAGGCCAGACTGGACTACGCAGCGAGACTCTTTCTCAAATAACAAAGAAAACATGTGGACAGAGAAAGGAAGAAGTACTTATTTTCTTCATAGATACGATGACTGTGTACAGAGATCCTAAGAAATCTACAACTGGGGCCAGAGATTTAGCTCAGTGGTTCTGGCGCCTGCCTTGCAAGTGCAAGGTCTTGAGTTCGATCCCGGTAACCACATAGAATGCTGGGCGTGGTGACTCACGCCCACCAGCAATCAATACCACATACCACAGTGCCAGGTTGGTGGCTCACACCTGTAATCCCAGCACTTGGGAGGCAGAGACAAGAGGATTGCTGAGTTCACGGCGGCTTGCCTGGGCTACATAGTGAGTGCAGGGCTAGCCTGAACTGCAAAGTGAGACCCTGTCTCAAAAAAAAAAAAGAAAAGAAAAGAAATCTACAACTATGAGGCATTAAAAAAGAAATGTATTAAGGTGTCAATTTGAGTTAATATACAAAAGTCAATTCTATTTCTAGATAACAGCAAAAAACTATTGCAATTTTTTTTTTTTTTTGGCAGTAGCAGGGATTGAACTTGGGCCCTTGGGTATCCAAGTTTGGTGCAGTACCACTTGTGCTAAATCCCCAGCCCAAAATTTTTAAAATGGTATCTGAAATAGTATGGAAAAAGCATAAAATATGTGCAAATCTGTTCTGCTCAAAAGACCTTTACATGGAAAACAAAATCCTAAATGCAAAAAAAAAAAAAAAGACCTACATAAGTGGAATGACTTACTATGTTAATAAACTGAAAATTCAATATTAAGTATCAGTTATCCCTAAAATTCATTTTTAAAATTTCACTCAAAAAACCCTAGTATTTTTAAACATGTCAATTCTAAAATTTAAATGGAAATGCAAAGGATCTAGGATAACCAGTTTTGGCTAGCTTGAAAAAAACTGTTGCATGCCTGCAATCCCAGCACTCAGGAGGCTGAAGCAGAGGATCACTGCAAATCTGAGACCTAGAGCCCAGCCTGAGCCACAGAGTTCAAGGGTAGCTGAACTACATAGTGAGAGCCTGTCTAAAAAATAAAAATTAAATGAAATGGATTTTAGACCTAAATAAATATCAAAGACAAAATTGTCCATTTTCTAGAAGAAAACATTGGAAGATGGCTTCACAATCTCAGGGTAGTGCAAGATATCTTGATATCAAAACAATAGCCATACATTTAAAAAATAATGAGGTTCACAAAAATATTAGAATCTCTACTAGTCAAAGGCACCATCTAAAAAATAAAAAAGCAAGCCCAGAGGAAATAATTCACTGGAATGAAAAACTTCAGTACAGAATGTGTGTGAATTTCCAGCACCTGCCTCGTAAGTGCAAAGTCCTGAGTTCAATCCCCAACACCAGGAATTTCTGTAAATGAACTATCTTCTGAGAAGCTGTAGGACTAATAATGTGCAAAACTTAAACAGTTTTCTCATATAAACATCAAAGACATGAACAACTAATGCTTCTAAAAGTGGTGTGTGCCTCACAGAGGGGGTGTTGGCCACAAAGTGGGACATCAGGAAACTTCCAGGGTGACAGGAATTATTTTGAAATAGAGTCTCACTGTATACTCCTGCACTTACTATGAAGCCCAGGCTAACCTCAAAATTGCAGCGATTTTCCTGCCTCAGCCTTCTGAGTGGTGGGATTACAGGCATGCACCACAAGTTGCACGAGCCAATGATTCTAATTAAGAATCAATCATGATGTGTGTGCTCTATTTTATTGTTTTCCAATATTCACAGAAAGCTGGCTGAATGTGCGTCCCCAGGAGAACTGGGTCACCGTGGTTGCGATGGCCCGACTTCTGGGCTTCAAGTGAACACCAAATAAGAAGCAATTTTCACGCCAACCGGAAGGTGGCGCGCTGCAATCTCTGGGACGGCGAGTGTCGGCTTCGCGGCTCCACTTGAAGGCGCTTTGGTCTAGTTCGCGGACCGTCATTCCCCACGGGGAACCATCAGGCAGAGATACTGGTTTCCGGGAGGTCGTGAAGGGCGCGCGCTAGTCTTTTCCGGCTTCCGTTGGGTTCCCGGGTTTGTTTTCCGGGCTGTGTTGGGGAAGCCGGCGTTTCCACCCATCTGACGGTTCCCTCCCGGCGCTGGGCCGACTCCCCCCTGTCCCAGCACCACGGAATCCGGGAGCGATGGTCCAGATGGAGACGCAGCTCCAGAGCATTTTCGAGGAGGTGGTGGTGAGTGCGGCCGCCGCGGCGGGGGCGGGGAACGGAGCCTGAGGCGCTCGCCTGCTGCCCGCCACCCGCGGCCCTGCCTCGCGCCCGGGGGCGTGAGCTCCGCGGCCGCCGAGCCGGTGCCGCGTCCTGCCGTTCTTACTCGAATGCTGTACATATTTGTATCGGTTTTGTTCTGTTTTTGCAGAAAACGGAAATTATAGAAGAAGCGTTTCCTGGGTGAGTATATGCGTGGGACACTGATGTGTACGAGTTGTGAGAGGTTTGTTGGAGGGTTATGAGATCCACTCTGGGAGTTTGGACTATTGGCTTTTTAAAAATATCAAGGTATGTGGTTTGTGTTTTGATAGGATGTTTATGAATACACCCGAAGATGAAAAAACAAAACTAATTAGCTGTTTGGGCGCCTTCAGACAGTTCTGGAGTGGACTTTCTCAGGTGAGCACTTGCAGGCCTGTAATACCTGAGTCTAATGGAATCTCGAGTTTTAGTTCTTCGAGGAATCTATACTGATTATGACGTTTGTCCTAGTTTACATTTCCACCGATAAAGTAGAAGGAATTCCTTTACCCCCACATCCTTGGCAGTGTTTGTTATTTATTGATTTTTTTTTTTTTTTTTTGAGACAGGGTCTCACTTTGTAGTTCAGGCTGGCCCTGAGCCTACACTATGTAGCCCAGGCAAGCCTTGAACTCAGCAATCCTCCTGCCTCTGCCTCCCAAGTGCTGGGTATTCCTTGATTTCTTAATGGTAGCCATTCTTTCTGGAGTCAGAATCTGAAATCTCAGTGTTGTTATAATTTGCATTTTTCTGGTGCCAGAGTTGTTTATCATTTCATATTTATTGCCCCTTTGTATTTCTTGTGAGAAATGTCTATTTCAGTTGTGTATCTGAATATTTGGTCTTTTATTTGGGGGAGGTCTAATTTTTTTTTTTTGAGACAGGGTCTCACTTTGTAGTTCAGGCTGGCCCTGAGCTCACACTATGTAGCCCAGGCAAGCCTGGAACTCAGCAATCCTCCTGTCTCTGCCTCCCAAGTACTGGGATGACAGGTTTGAGCCATCATGCCTAGCACTGTGGTATGTGGCACTGATTGTTGGTGGGTTTGAGCCACCACACCTAGTACAGTGGTGTGTGGTTCAAGTCGAGGTTGAAAGCACATGCTAAATCTCTGGCCCAAGAACTGAGTTTTTTTTAATTATAAAGGGGAGGTGTTTTTAAAAATCTTTCCCATAATGCTGGACATGGTGGTGCATATCTGTTATGTGAGCACTTGGTAGGCTGAGGCAGGAGGAATGCCATGACGTTGAGCCCTCCCTGGGCCACATCATAAGTTCAAGGCTGGCCTGAACTATAACAAGAACCTGTCTCAAAACACAAACAAACAAAACAAAATCTGTTTCATGTTGGTCAGTAAAATCATTTTCATCCACTTTTATTTGAAACACCTCAAAACCAGTTAAGCTGGCCCTTAGCTCACTATGTTGCCCAGGCAAGCCTGGAACTCAGCAATCCTCCTGCCTCTGCCTCCAGAGTGCTGGGATTACAGGCGTGAGCCACCACACCCGGCACTGTGGTATGTGTTATTGATTGCTGGTGGGTGTGAGTCACCATGCCCAGCATTGTAGGCGGTTACCTGGGATCGAACTCAGGACCTTGCGTTTGTGAAGCAGGCACCAGAACCACTGAGCTAAATCTCTGGCCCAATAATTTCATTTTTGTCCAATAAAAGCACAATATTGAAGGGAAAATGACAAAGATACTGGAATGAAGATACTACAACAAGGAGTTGAACATTATAAGATAAGGATACAGAGACATTATGGCAAAAACAGGGAAAGGAGCAGTAAACTTAGTAACAAACCAGAAAGTATTTCCTTGGGAAAAACAAAATATGCCATCCTTTGAGTGCTTGCTTTTCCATTCGTACTGTCACAGGAAAACTAAGAGACTAGACAGATTGAATTGGACTGAGATGGGAAGATTTTATTTGGTGCATTGTGATCCAGTTGGGCTGGTGTCCAGCAGCCTGAGCAAGCACACGAAGGAAAAGTCCTCCCTTACACTTGGTTTCTGGTGTGAAGCAAGCAAGTTTTACAGAAATGAGAAGCAGAGGCAGTTAGTCTCTCCCATGGCATCTTATCTTAGTTTTGAAGAGAAACAGTCTTACGTTCCCAGGATGTTGTAAAACTGATTTATAGCCTTTAGCTGTGCATTTATTTCATCAGTCCTGGACACAGTACTCAAGGGAGGAGGTGTCCGCCGATGGGCTCTCTCTCTGTCATCCCTGGGAGGAATATGGGGTTGCATTCCTGAGAAAGGGGATGTCAAGAGGAGAGTCACCTAAGGCTGGGAAGATTTTGGGTCAGAGGCTTGCCTTTTCTGAATTTCTACTTTAGTACATTGTCTTACAGGTCAGCAGGTGACCTCTGTGTGAGCCACTGATGGTAAGATTTTCACTCTGACATGGATCGCAGAGGCAGTACATTTGTATTTTAAATTTTTATTTTGAGCCAGGTGTGGTGGCACATGGCTGCCATCCCAGCACTTGGAAGGCTGAGGCAGGTGGATCACCACAAGTCTGAGGACAGCCTGAATTACAGTGGGACCTTGTCTGGAAAAAAAATCAAGATTGCAAGGTTTTGAGCATGCTATAACAAATATTGAATCTGAATTATTTTGATCTTACCTTTTTTAGAAATTATTTCTATCCACTGGTATTAATAGTCACATTTTACTTATTTATTGTTTTTTTTGAGACCAGGTCTCACTATGTAATTCAGGCTGGCCTTGAACTCACAGTAGTCCTGGCTGGCTTCAAACTCATGGTGACCCTCTTGTCTCAGCCTCCTGAGTACTGAGTTTGCAGATGTGCACCACCATGCCCAGTGTTAGTGAAGTGTTTTATAGTCTCATTGTATTGCTGTTTGTAAGTTACAGAAATGTACCTGCAGACCTGACCTCAAATTGCTCTCTTACTTTCCAGGAGTCTCATGAACAGTGTATCCAGTGGATTGTTAAATTCATCCATGGCCAGCATAGTCCAAAAAGGATTTCCTTTCTTTATGACTGCTTGGCAATGGCTGTTGAGACTGGTCTCCTCCCACCTAGGTATGTGTGTGAATTTGTGTTTTTTTTTTCTTTAATGGAGCTTGGGCAGAGTCATATAATTAAATAAAGAAAAATCATCTAAGGAGAAATAATCTCAGCAGTCTTAAGTAAGTGCCTGCTGATGACTAGCTTTTAAACACTGTTATCATCCAAATTCAGACCTCCTGTATCTTTGACTGTTTTTATCACTTCAACCTTTATTCCTCAAACATGCAAAAGCTTTGCTTCCTGGACTTAAAACTGCAGCAAGCTGAAAACATTTCTCAATAACCATATTGGGAAACGATTTAAAGTGACTATATTAACAAACCTTTATACTGTTCTGCATCTTTTTTTTTTTTTTTTTTTTTTGAGACAAGGTCTTGCTTTGTAGTTCAGGCTGGCCCTGGGCTCACTATGTAGCCCAGGCAAGCCTCGAACTCAGCAATCCTCCTGCCTCTGCCTCCTGAGTGCTGGGATTACAGGTATGAGCAACCACGTCCAGGATTGTGGTATGTGGTACTGATTGCTGGTGAGTGTGAGTCACCACACCTGGTATTGTGGTATGTGGTTGCTGGGATCAAACTTGGGACCTTGCGCTTGCTAGGCAGTTGCTGGAACCACTGAGCTAAATTCTTGGCCCCTAGATGATAGATGTTTAAGCAGAAAGCTTTTTAGTAGGTTTCTTTCCAGTAAAAATATATAATGAACTCTAATCCTACCACTTAGGAGGTTAGACAAGATCATGGTTAGTCTGAGGCCAGCCTGAACTACATAGTGAGACCTTGTCTCAAAAACACAAAAAAAACAAAAAGCAAAACAAGACAAATATTGAAGATCATTTAACTCTTGGTGCTCGGTCTTTTGTACAGGTAAAAAGTGCAGACCATAACACATCCCTGAAAGTGTAGTCAGGTGTCCTAATTTTATGAAATATACTTTTCTGATGAGCGTGGTCCTGATCCCGGGAGAGCATGGCCTGCAGCTGTAGAGGACATGCCTGTGCTGCCCCTCCTGCAATGGGTGCTCTTCTCTTCCAGGATGGTCTGTGAGTCCCTCATAAACTCCGACACTCTTGAATGGGAGCGAACACAGCTGTGGGCCCTAACATTCACACTGGTTCGGAAAATAATTGGGGGAGTGGATTACAAGGTATTTTTCTTTCTAATTGCAAAAGAAGTTGCTTTCTCATATGATTAACTTTTTTAGAGCGTGTATCTTATTTTCAAATGAGAAACTGAAAGTATTTGCATAAATTATCTAATTTTTGATGTGTTTCTAAAGGGGGGGGTTAAGATTTTTCAACTGTACCACACCTCTGCTGCCCTCCCAACATTCGTAAAGTACAGGTGGTCAGTGACTGGAAACCACAGAACTCACTCCAGTCCCTCACGCCACACTCCAGGTGCACCAAGCCTCCCTAAAAGTGAGAGACAGAGTGTGTGGAGCCCACAGGCTGTGGGCGTCACCAGGCAGAGGGCACGCCTGCCTCGCTGAAGCCTCATTTGCCTTTATCTTTAATATTCAGCTCTTATTCTTTGCTCCATTTTGCTTTTTGAGACAGGGTCTCACTGTGTAGTCCATACTTGCTTTGGACTCACTGGCTATCCCAGCCTGGCCCAGACCTCCTGGCGATCCTCCACTCTTGGCTTTCTTTCTTTGGTGCCAGGGATTGAACTTGTGACCTTGTACTTTCGAGGCAGGCGCTGGAACCACTAAGCTAAATCCCCAGGCATTTCTCAGTTTCCTGAGTGCCTGGATCCCAGGTGTGTGCCACCAGGCCTGGAAGCACTCTGTTCTGACCCAGGCAAACTGCACCTGCTAGCTGGGCCTTGCACAGCTCAAGAGAGCTACAAAAGACAATCTGTTTCACCAGCCACTGGTCAGAGTTGCCAGCACCTGACCTTATGCTCTATGTCTGCATTTTCCACAATCTAAAATGACTTAATGACTTAGCAGATATTTCTTAAAACTATACTCATTCTGAGGAGCTTTTTATGATTATTGTCGCTTTGCTCTTACATGGTTTGTGACGTGCTTGGTGGTATTCCATGATCTGTCCTATTTTTACAAGTTTGGTCATACAGTTAAGGCCCAGTAAATGCACGCTGAATAAAACTCCTTCTGTGTATCAGGTAACATAGCTGGTGACAGACAGGTGGAGTTAGTGATGATCCATATGCCAGGTTACAGCGCGTGGGAAGCAAAAGGAATGAGATCAGAATACCCTAAAACAAATGGGTTGCAGGAGTCCTCCGAAGAGCTTAGCATAGCTGCTTACATTTTCATTGTTTCCATGTATATATGTTTCCATGTATATATTTCTGCCCATCACACAAGGTAGAATTTTTGACCCTTGCAACAGCAGAAGCTCTTCTAGTATTTTGAGGGCCAAAAAAATTTGGTGGAAAATAAAAAGTTTAATTTTTATTTATAACTTTCTTTACTCATACTGCAAGATGTGAGTTTAGTATTCTATTTAGGAACATGATTTTCCTCTTGGGCAAGTGTTGGGAACTTAAATGATAGCTCTGATTTGGGAATTTTAAAGATGTGACCTTGAAGGAGTGTGTGATTCTGAAACCTCTAAATGTTTTGGCTAAGTTGGGGGTGTTACTTATTTTAACCTATGTCTTTTTTTCTTGCATCAGGGTGTCCGAGACCTCTTAAAAGCGATTTTGGAGAAAATCTTGACGATTCCTAACACAGTGAGCTCTGCTGTTGTACAGCAGCTTCTAGCAGCAAGAGAGGTATCTAGATGTGCTTCAGATCCATTTCCCACAGCCTCACAAAGGTCTGTGCTTGTAGCCAGGCATAGTGGTGTATGTCTGTAATCTCAGCACTCAGGAGGCTGAGCCAGGAGAGTTTAAGGCCTGCTAGAGCTACATAGTGAGCTCAAGGCCAATCTAAACTCCACAGGGAGACTTTGACTCAAGAAAACCCAAAAAATCTAGTTTTGTTTAGGTCTGTGCTATTAAAACCAATAATAAATTTGTGGAGTGTTTTATATCTTCAACCAAAAAAATAGTTTGTATTCTTAACAGCAATTTTTTAAATTTTATTGTATTTTAAAGTAAAATTTTAATTTTCAGTTTGAGTGTTAATTATGTAAACAACAACGTAAATATTAAAGTACTTTGAAACATACAGTATCAGCCTATGAAACAAACTATTTCTGTTTTGTAATTAATATTGCATAATTACTATTTTGGTCTATTGGTCTCCTAAATCAATGAATATTTAAAATATTTTAAAGACATTAACTGTCCAGAGTCCATTTCATTGGTTATTGCTCTTCATTTTTACACATTCTTAGCATTCTTTAGAAGAATTTCTCTATGCTAGTCTCCTTTTGTTTAGTTGACAAGTAAAAATTACATATGTACATATATGTGCATATATTTTTACCCTATGTACTCAATTTTTTTGTGGTGAAAACTATTCAAATCTTTCCCTTAGCAATTTTCAGTACACAATATGGAATTATTAACTAGTTGTTGTAATACAGCAGACCCTTGACTTATGAAATTGAACAGTTCCCAAAGACTGGTTGTAACTGATTGTGAGTCTGTACAGCTGAGATCTGGATGTTACCTGGGTAGGTGATACAGAGAACAAGAGGCAAATGAACCTGCTATTAACCTAATTAACCCAAGTCATTTGTATGTCAGGCTGGTTGTAACTTAGGGTCCACTATATGTAGTAAGTCTCTGGAATGTCTTCCTGTGACTAACTAGCTGTTGTTGTGTTCTTTATCCATATCTTCCCAGCAAAACAGTCTTTCAGTTTTTGACATTGATTCTGTAGTGTTTCCCCTTGTGTTTAAAGTACACATGCTTGGGATGGGACAACTATTGCTGCCATTTTGTTTTTCTTAGGTTATTGCATATATCCTAGAAAGAAATGCCTGCTTACTGCCAGCCTATTTTGCAGTTACAGAGATCCGGAAACTGTATCCTGAGGGCAAACTTCCACACTGGGTAAATTTTATATTTCTGCAAATTTTAAAAAATATATTAATTTTGCTTACATGCTTATTTTATTTTATCTAGACTAGGGATTGATTGATTCCAAGGCTTTTTTAGGCTTATATTAAAATGTTCACTTTTGTCTTTAGATAACATACACTTTTTGGTTATGATACATTTCATTTGTCTCCTGGCTGGTCGAGACATTTTTTTTTTTTTTTTTTTTTGATACAGGGTCTCGCTTTGTAGTTCAGGCTGGCCCTGAGCTCACTATGTAGACCAGGCAAGCCTCGAACTCAGCAGTCCTCATGTCTCTGCTCTGAGTGCTGGGATTACAGGCTTGAGCCACCACGCCTGGCACTGTGATTGCTGGTGGGTGTGAGTTACCACACCCAGCATTATAGGTGGTTACCAGGATCGAACTCAGGACCATTGCGCTTATGAGGCAGGTGCCGGAACCAGTGAGCTAAATCTCCAGCCCTTTTTTTTTTTTTTTTTTTTTGAGACAGGGCCTCTCTGTGTAGTTCAGGCTGGCCCTGAGCTCACTATGTAGCCTAGGCAAGCCTGAACTCAGCAATCCTCCTGCCTCTGCCTTCTGAGTGCTGGGATTACAGGCTTGAGCCACCAAGCCTGGCATCTGTGGCACGAGATACTGATTGCCAGTGGGCATGGCTACCATGCCCAGTATTGTTGTATGTGGTTACTGGGGATTGAACCAGGGACCTTGAGCTTGTGAGGCAGGTGCTGGAACCACTGAGCCAAATCTCTGGCCCTAGTCGAGACATTTTTTATGCCAGCTGCTACATACACAGTTTTCTCAAATAGCTAAGGACACAGTGTTGTGACTGGGTTTTACTCAGGGCCAAAGGACTTAGTAAGTAATTGGAGGAAGGAAAAAGGGAGCTGATGTTTGAGTCATTATGAATCACCATATGCTGAGGGTTATACTCAATCTTGTCATATATTATCTGTGCACATAGGTGACCCCTTAATTCAGGGTATTTTTACACTTATTTCTTTTTTTATTCTCTTTTTTTAGTTACTTGGAAACCTCGTGTCAGACTTTGTGGATACCTTCCGACCCACAGCAAGGATAAACTCCATTTGTGGTAGGACTCTTAACTATACTAAATAGTGCCTGAGTTTTGCTGATCTTTTTCTTTGATCTCTGAACATGGCACCTTTACACTAAGCTACATGCCTGCTCTTTTTCTTATTTTTATTTTGAAATGAGATCTGACTAAATTGTCCAGCTAGGCCTGAATTTGGATTCTCCTGCCTCAGCCTCCTTTAGTACTAAGATTACAGGTGTGTGCTACCATCCTTAGCTCTTGACTGTCAAGCAAAGCAGAGGGGACGATCTTATATGTGTCTTAGTGGCTTGTCATTTGGTAACACTGTAGGAGTTTATCCTTAGACTTGTTTTCAGAAGCTTTGTGAGCTGAGTTAGGAAGGTATAAACATTTGTGTGGAACTTTCAAGGTTTTAAATAAAACCTTTCTAGAAGGTGTGTTACCTGATGACTAGGAAGGCACTTTAAACCTCTGGCCAACTGAAAACCTCAGCAGACCTGCTCTGGTTGGCCAAGGGCGTGAGAGTATCCAGTTCCTTCAGCCCATTCTCATTCATGTCTTTGCTCTGCATTAGTTTTCCATTTTCTTGTATTTCCTTTTATTCTTTGATCCTATAAAAATATCTGTGTTATGGCAGTCTGTTTTTTGTTTGTTTTTTGCGGTACCAGGGATCAAACTTGGGCCCTTGTGCATCCAAGGTTGGTGCAGTACCACTTGAGCTAAATCCTCAGCCCAATATGGCAGTCTTTGAAAGCCCATGTTTACTCTTAAAGTACTGCTAAAAATCTTAGTGGGCACAGAAGTATCTGAGAGTAAAACCCATTATTTATGCTGGCACCAAGTGTCGAGCACTTGCGAGGAAGCAGTTTGCTCCGTTGCAGACTGCACAGGCACTGGGCAGGTACCCCTGAGGCTGCCAGCTATGGTGACCAAGTGGATACTTATGCCCTCTTGGACTGTGGAGGTGAAGTGGACTTTGGGAGGAATGATGCTGATGCAGTTTAAGACTGCGGAGCTTGTGGCAAGAGGCTGTACTCACTGGGCAGTCAACTATGCGTGCCAATGGGGACATGCCACACCCATTACCTCCAGGGGCTCCCTGGGTAAAGCCGGTCATGCCGGCCCTGGACTGCAGTGTCAGGGTGTCTGCACTGGACCCCTTGTCGGCACCGTAAGCTTTGTGGGCTGCCCAGTTGTGTGCTTCACTGCACCGCAAGAGCAGCTGCATTCAGTGACATGTCACAGAGACAGATGCCAGCTAGACGTGGCTGATGGCTACAGTTTGCAGATCTCTGCTATAGGCCTGGGGACAAAATGCAACCTTTTCGAGTGTGCAAGCCCTGAACAAATTGCTGTTCAGTCATCAGGATGAACTATAATCAAAGAAAATACCCACACCTTCGTCTCCTTGGAACACTGTGCAAGTCACTTTTAAACTAGTGCCGAGTTCGGCATATACAGTTATTAAATATTTGTGTAGTAAATGGAGGGGTTGGCATTGCTCTGTTCACATTTACTTAGACACATTTTTGCAATATGTACAGGCCGCTGCAGTCTCCTGCCAGTTGTAAATAACTCAGGCGCCATTTGTAATTCTTGGAAATTAGATCCTGCAACTCTTCGTTTTCCTTTGAAAGGCCTTTTGCCATATGACAAGGTAGGTTACGAGGGGTAATGAAACTTTTGGTTTCTCTGACGGCCTTCAGCCGTAGAGTATTGAAAGTGTGACACCAGGCTGTGTCTTCACAGTCTGGGGAAGTAAGGGATCAAAGAAGACAGTTGATAGTGCATCCTGTTACTCCACTGTCAACACACACTGTGGTTCTTTGGAGTTCTCCTCTGGCAAAGTACGTGGAGATAGAAAATTAACATTTTAAAGTAACTCTCACACCTAGGCCACACAGGAAGGAGGGGTAAAACCAGAACTTGAATGAGTCTGATTCCAGAACCCATACTCCTAATCTTGTGCTCTCAAGTCACTTATCCTCTTATTTAGAAATACTTATATTTTCTCTCTTGTAGGAGACTGTTTGAAAACTCTCTTCCTTCCTCTTTAGATTTCTGAGGAGAAAATTCTTCCCTTCCAGTGTGGTTAAAACTAGTGGGACTGTTTTGGGAGTTTCGTTTTGAATTTTACTTTTCAGGGAGGAGGGTGTGCTTTGGAACCCTGACATTTTGGCTCTGTGTCAGAGCCCCGTCATTACCTTGAAGGAGCACCGCTCCTAGATGCTGCATCAGTGAGCAGTGCTGCTGACTGGGCTGCTACTTCTTGTGGTATCGTTGCTTTTCTTCTTTTTCTACCCTTTTAATTGGGATTTTGGTTTTTGAGACAAGATCTTGCTATGTAGTCCAGGCTGGTCTTGAATTCACTATGTAGCTGAGGCTGGCCTTGAGCTGAGGTGATCCTCCTGCCTCAGCATCCTAAATGCTGAGATTGCAGATGTGTGCTACTCTGCCCACCCAGTTGTGACTTTTGATCTTCCGTAGGTCCTTATTGTGTTTTTTTTTGAATGAGTATATGCCATATATAATGTCATCATCCTGTATTCATGCATATACATATTGCAGCTTGATCCTTATCCTACAGATGCATCTACGTTAAATCAACTCTTGCTATAAAAACTATATGAAGTAAAACCCTGACAATTGTGCTTTATAATGCTCCAGGGAGCCTCTTCCCCTCATCCTTGAAGTGAGTGCTGCAATCTCAGACATTTCACTGTTTAAGTGAAGAAAGGTGCAGAGTCCTGAGACAGCCTGCTCACTGGGCTACATCAAGAGACTACAGCCTGATAAGCGTCCATTTTCAAGAAAAAAGAAACAGTTTGAAAAAATTAGGGAGTAACTCTCCCACCATTATATAGCACAGATTTAAGGATGTTCGTAAAACTCAGTACATGCAGTGAGGCCCCCTCTCTCCCTCATCTCTCTCTTGTCTGCAGTTAGAGACTCACAGAACAAACACGCTGATGAGCTGCTGTGTGAAGTGAACCTCCAGCTGGCTGTGTCAGAGCCCTGTCTCCACCAGCAGAGATGGGAGTAAAAGTGATGCGCTGTGCAGCGCTGTGAGATAACTCACAAGCTGTTTGGGGTTAGAAGAAGCTTAGATTCAAGGCTTCCTAAAGTAATACATTTAACCAAGTGTGACACAGGCTGAGGCAGGAGGACCACCTCAGTTCAAGGCCAACCCAGGCTACACAGTGATACCCTGTCTCAAACCCAAAAGAAATATTAATGTTACATATATTAATACTTTTTATAGCAAGAGTTGATTTAATGTAGATGGATTTGTAGGCAAAGGATCAAGCTGCAGTATGTGTATGAATACTGCATAATGACTACATTATATACTGTAATATTAATAAATGCAAGATAGTATTTTAAAATTAGTATGTTTTGTGTGTAAGTCAACCAAATTTGCAAATATAAATGTGACAGATTTGCCTATTTCTCTAAAAGTTTATGTTTAAATTCAAGGAAGCTATTTTGTTAGTCTTACAGGGAAATTACGTTTAGGGGATATTGGATAAAGATGACTGTGCATTGAAAACAATTTTGATTTTAAGTATGTCTTTCTAGTATTTTTATTTAATTTTTGGTACTGTGGGTTGAATTTAGGACCTTGAGCTTGCCAGGCAGCTGCTGTGCTGCTGAGCTAAATCCCTGGGCCTCTTGTATTATTATTATTATTATTATTATTTTTTTAGTATATGTGCTGCTGAAGCAAGCACATATTTATTTTTTTTTTAGAGAAAGGGCCTCTCTTTGTAGTTCAGGCTCGCCCTGAGCTCATTGTAACCCAGGCAAGCCTCGAATTCAGCAGTTCTCCTGCCTCTGCCTTCTGAGTGCTGGGATTATAGGCACGAGTCACACCTGGCATTGTTTTATGTGGTTACTAGGGATTGAACTCAAGACCTTGCACTTGCTAGGCAGATGCTGGAACCACTGAGCTAAATTCCCAGCCCTCTATTATTTTTTATAAGCTAGATTTAGTAATCAAAATTTGCAAGCTTAGCAAGAGCCTTTCTCAAAAACAAGAACAACAACAACAAAAACAAAACAAAAAAATGTGCAAGCATATAAACCTAGACTATTGTGGAAAATTGACTTAGGTTTTCACAGAAAGGAAGGAAAGATCTTAATGAGGGTTCTATATCAGAACCGGTATCATCTAGGACAAAAATTACATAAGTGGACATGGTGAGACTCATCCTGAGAAATGTGAACCTTTTATGCTTTCAAGAAAGTAGAATAGGAAAGACACTGGGAAAGGGTTTGAAGGATGTGATTCTAGCACCCTTATTTTACCTTCTGTGTGACCTTGAGTAATTTCCTCAGTTGTCAAAGGAGGGATGTCAACAGAGTAACTGTAAGCACTAAAGTCCTATAATTTTTTCCACTAACTTCTGCCTAGTGTGGGAAGGTAACAGATACCTTTCAAAGACTTTTAAGTCCCAATTTAAAATAATCTGAATTAGCATTTGTGTTTCTCTTGAAGCAATAATTTTTTTCATTTTCTTTAAAGGATCTGTTTGAACCGCAGACTGCTTTGTTGAGATATGTTTTGGAGCAGCCTTATTCCAGGGATATGGTCTGCAATATGCTAGGGTTAAATAAGCAGGTACTGTATGCTGGAAACCTGGTGTCATCTGCGTAGACTCTGCACTGTTCTTTTCTCTTTTCTTTGCTGTAGCTGACTGAGCAAAACAGTTAACTCCTTGGTGACTTTTTTGAAGTATATAATGTATCGGACAATGTATTATTTCTATCATTTATATATTGCTTTAAGAATGTTTAAATTAAAAAGGCGATATTTTTAAAGTTGATTTATTTTGCATTGCTTTTTTTTCTATAAGGCCAGTTTCAAGAATACCTTTTGCCAGAGAAACCTACACATGACTTAACCATAATTTTTGCCCCCCTTTTTTTTTTCTTTTGCTGCTTGGGGTGTCCATTTTTACAACCCTGGTATATTCAGCGTGGCCACCTTGATGATTTTTTCTTTTTTTCTTTTTTTTTTTGGTGTGTGTTTGTCTGTTTTTGGTGGTTTAACATGTGGGAGGGTTCATGCTGACTCTGGGTTCCTTGAGGCTGGCCTCATAGTCACTGTTTTGTCTTTTCTTTTTTTCTTCCTTTATTTTTGTTCTGTCCTGTCTTGTCCTGCCCATCCTCCAATGCTCTAGACCTTGAACATTGCTCAGGTACGTTCACAACCTTACTGTTGTATTGTGACTAACGATACGCTGGCCGCTTTGTAGCCACTGATTCCATTTAGAGAATACGTGTATGGTCGGGGCTTGAAATTGGCAGGACCATGCTGAGACCAAGGCCGCTAAAAACATTTCTTCTTGGGATATGAGAGTTATTTTTGGTGGATGGTTTTTGTTTTTGTTTTTTTGGTGTTTGTTTTTTTATATTATTTTTTTTTCTTTTTCCTTTTTCTTTTTTCTTTTTTTTAAGAAAGAGACAACACCTGGTATCCATCATTTTTTGATGGGTTCTTTTTCCTTCCCACTCCATTTTACTGTTTTCCCACTTTAGGGCTAACGTTAGCCTGATGTAATTTTCAAGATGGAAAGATTCAGGGTAGCCTCTGTCTTTCCAGACTGTTAAAACAAATAAACCACAACAAAAATGCTTATGTTGCTTTGTCTTAAAAAAAAAAAACAAACAAAAAAAGAAAAGAAAAGAAAAGCACTTTAATAGATATGCCACTTATAAAAATTGGAGTGGTAAACCTTATACAGGGAAGGCTTTTTTGGACATGGGGATTGACTGAGAAACGCCACACCCATGGGTGACCCATGCTTCTGGACGCACACCCGTCTCTGTCAGTCTTGCCCAATGTGTCCTCATCTCAGCTGCAGCCCCCCTGGATGGGGCGACACCATGGCCACACCTCGTCAGCCAAACTCTTGTGCAGTCCCAAGTTGGTTCCAGGACTTTTCTCGCCTTTGAGATTTCAAGCAAAATAATGGTTCCAGTTCTTTTTGATAAAAAATTTTTGAGCCCAACATATTAAAACAGACCAGCTTTTTGATTTTAAAAAGACATTCTTGTCTAGGTTACATAAAATAGCGTTCCTGTTTGCAATACCATAGTGAAGGTTGTGCCAGTGCTTCCATTTATAAAGCCCTATTTTTAAGGACATATAGCTTGGCCATAAAACTTGCTCAGTGTTGAAACTTTGCATGCCACACTTCACCCCAGTAGCAGTATCTCTTTATCATTTTAAGTATTTTCTTCTAAAAAGTTGACCAAGTTTCCCTGTTTGGACAAGCCTCTATACTTGTGACACTGAAACTGCTTCACCACTAGAGTACCTGACAGTTCCCTCCTATAATCTACCAATTTAACATCTTAAATACCAAGTCATTAATTCTGACCAGCTTTCTCTTGAGTTAGAGGTAAGTATTCACCTAACTTTGGAAAAATGCTTCATGCGATGTCTTAACAGTAATTTTTCATAGGAACCTTAGTCATACTTGACTCAGCTTTTTTTATGATTTGGTGGAGAAATGTGCTTGTGATCATTTGAGATTCGAGTATCTTCCCCCAGATGTCTATCGCTGTCCACAGCTTTTTTTTCTTCTGGGAGGCAGATCTCAAAATGGAAATTGAAAAAAACAATTCCAAAAAGAGTATTTCTGATCTGAATCATTTTAAGGATAAGTTTCAACCTAAAAAAGGTTTATGACTAAGACATAAATCCATAAAAAATAAAGTTTATAATGGAAATGCTGACAGAACATTAATAGTGGTTCCACTGTAGCGTAACATTGTCAAAAATTCACACGTCATCGATTGTCTTCATAGGAGACTATAGCAAGGGGATTCAGATGGAAGATAATATGTAAACTGATTTGCTGTGTTATTCTTACCTATTGGAAAGTAGATTTAAAAGATTAGAACATACAATATAAAAAGCATATGATTAAAAATAACCAAGTTATCTTATCACAACTTTTATCATTACAGAACTATATCTTGAACTATACTTTCTTGTCCTTTCTCTAGTAATACAATAATTTACTTGAAGCTGGAAACTTTTTAAGCTCTGTCATATTGCATTTTCTAGTAGGAATTGGGCTATATTTTATTCTAAAATTGGTGACATTCAGGTAATAAATAGCCCAGCAAGGTGGAGTACTGAACTTTAACTCATAGTGAAAAACTTTTTTGTGTTTATATATGAGTTTGTATTACTTTCTGCTGAATAAAAATATTTAAAACAAATCAGATACACTCCTCTAGCTTTTAGGTGGTATGTGTGAACTCTGGCTACCATAAGACAGTTTTCTGTAAACTAATCACTCAGTTTCTTTTTACATAACCTTGAAAGTTCTTAACTGACATCAGACCCTGGTTCTCATTGGCAGCTTCCATGAGTAAAGCAGAGAAGTCATAAGTGCCATTAAAAGAAATTTTTCCATCCAACTTAACCTGAATAGGTATTGATTTAAAATTAATATAGAACACTGACACAGTGATTGAATTAATATAAGCCTTCCTACTCAGTAGGTTAAATTTTTACTGCCCAAGAGGTACCAGGACCATTACATGTGAAATGTTGAGTGCCCGCTGTGTAGGGTGTGGGATGCTAAGAACAGAAAATAATTATTCTTTTCCCATTGAAGCAGTGGTAGGAAGACATTGAGGGAACAAGTAAAGGTTAATATTAATGTTTCTCTTAATTCCTGACTTTAGGCTTTAACAAAGCTGAAAATTCAAAACTGTGTTCAATACAATTTGGGGTATGATACAGAAATAGAATTGTTAAAATATGAAATTTAGGTACTCTTACTGTTAAAACAGGCTTTAAATGTATAGATAAGATACAAATTTTACCACATGTTGGTATTATGCAGCCTTAAATTGACTGATGCCTTCAAAAAACAGGAAGCATATAGACAAAGATCCAGCATTGCTGACATTTGAATAGCTCAGCCTAGTAACTGATAAGATGATTAAACTGCTTTACAAATGTTCATTTATTCTACTTTTGTACCTGCTGTGTGATAGTCTTTATTTTAATATATGTATTTTTAATAATTATACAATAAAGCAAAAAATATTTTCCAAAAATAGCAGCTCAGATCATTTTATATTTTGTACTTTTCTGATATTATCAAACAGAGCAAAATGTTTAAGGTAGTCTTTAAACTTAGCTTGAGAAATATCCTTGGTTTTATCCAAAACTCCCTGGGAATTTTATAGTTAATCCTGAAGCTACCCAGTTACTGTGACGTAGCAGGGGTTTAACAGAAAAGTAGGGAAAAATCTTGAGTCATACCTGAGATACCCAAAAATTAGCTTTAATTATAAGCTTCCCTGTTGTTTTTACTTTGTCAGAAGTCTAGTACTTTTTGCTTTCCTCTTTAAATCATTAACCATTGATACACTTAAACAGGTAAAAATATATCTATTTTTTTAAAAAAATATAGCTGAAACTAAAAAGGGAAATGTCAAAGTGATTAGGTGCAGAATATCAATTTTATTTAGTGTACTCTTTTTTTTCCCCCTCAAGTAAACTGATAGATCGCCACTTATGATGGAGACATAGATTATAAATGAGTTAGTTTCCAAACTAGAAGCAAATTCTCAAAAAATTGTACTGGAAATCCTGGCTTTACTTCTTTTCACAAATTTTTCTGACTCTTGTGTACTTTGAATGATCTCACTCTAAATTTGTGTTGTCTGACACATTTCTTAGGTTGTTGGTGGTTGGCAGAACTAGTGAATTTCAAGCCCTGTACACAGTAGTTTTGCATGCTGACTTCAGAAATAGTCTGTAGTGTTGTCTGTTGCACTCTGCTCTGCTGCGTAATGAAAGTTACCTTTGGAGGAACAGTACTATAGTCTCGACCAGTGGTGTTAATATTGCTCTTCGTAAACTGTAGTGTGGTTGAACCGTGATCATGGCATTGTGTTTGGGAAAGAATACGAAACAACCATTAATGCTTCCTGTTTGGTTAGATGTTTGTTGTATCTGCATGTGTGAAGAAAGTGCAGCTGTATTGGAGCTTTACAATTTGGAGCTGGCAAAGAGCATGCAAAAGGGGATGCAATCCATTATGTTTTGTTTATTTCTAAATTTGTCCCCATTTTGCATTTTTTCCTCTAAATTTAAAGAAATCATATCCCTTTTTCATGGCAAAAGATTGGTAATTCCATCTAAAGTTCAGGGGAAAATAACTATATTAGTCATTATATTCACCAAAAGGCTTCCAACTGCCTGCTACTAAATCTTATATTGTTAAAGGAAAAAGAAATGGCCTTTTAAAAATGGCTTAACATACTTCTTTTGGTTAAAAAAGTATATATGTATTTTAAATCACTTTGAAAGCACAATCCTTTTTGCCTCTAGAAAGGGAAGTTGCATTTTCATTGTTAGTGTTTAAACTCAATTCTTTTTCTTGTTTTAGAGATTAAAATGATCTAATTTAAAATTAAAGCTGCATTATGTCTTATCTTCTGGGGAGAAAGCAGAGATTGACTTTGAGATGTATTTTTATGTTGTTTGGTGAGGGAATTTTAATTTTAATAGGATTATAACCACATATTGAAGAATAGCTGCTTGGATTCATCTCTAAATTTGTAGGTTGTTACTTTGCATTAAATAGATTAACATACTGTGTTATTTGCCCTCTCTTAATACTAGAAACTTAGGATTTTTATCTGTTGAGCTAAATTCTCAAATTAATACGTTTTTTTTCTCCCATTTTGTTTGACCTTTAAAGTGTTTTTTTTCCCCAAGAATAAACACAATTTTCTACTGTGTTGTGCCCTATGTCACATTGGAACAGTGATGTCTGGCGTGGAAGGCAAAACTTAATGGGAAATGTGTTTGTGAGGACCTGAGAAGGGCTTTTTGGCAGAACTCCTCCTCTGCTGATGGGACAGGATGCAGCTTTAATGGCCTGAAGCTAACCGTAACTTCCTGAGTCAACTTCATTCCATGCTTCTCAGCCTGTTAGTACGTTAATGCCATGACGGGTGATGTGTGGGTCACCGGGAGGCCTGTGGAATACTGTGTCCGCTCTCTGCCCACAGCACAAGCAGCGCTGCCCTGTGCTGGAGGACCAGTTGGTGGACCTGGTGGTGTACGCCATGGAGCGGTCCGAGACTGAGGAGAAGTTTGACGATGGGGGCACCAGCCAACTCCTGTGGCAGCATCTCTCCAGTCAGCTCATTTTCTTTGTGCTCTTCCAGTTTGCCAGCTTTCCACACATGGTCCTGTCTCTTCACCAGAAGGTATGCCTCACATCTTGTGGCCAGAGGCACTTTGCCTGTTGATTAGTATGTTTCACACTGCTTATAGGTACCACCTAGTCATTTCAGAAGTGGCAGGAGTTGGAGTCCTCATTTCTCCTCTGTTGAGGACTTTCATGGCTTTTTTCTTTTTGCTTTCTTGTTATTGGATTCAGTCATTTATCCTCCATATTCACAATTGAGGGACAGGGGATACCACAGGAAAAGGCCCTGTAGGACCCCCAGGGGTGCCTCACTCAAGGGGAAGCTGTATATATAAACAGTTCAACATACTGTGGTAGGTATTGTCATGGACATAGGTTTTCCTGGGTAGGCATGGAAGGGAGTAGTCCCTAATAAAGACATCAGGACTGGTTTTATCAGAGAGATCTTTATGCAGATACTTGAAGGATGTAAAAATCTTCCAAAAGGAAAAAAGGGATGGAGATGTGTGAGAACTGGAAAGAGAAATAGAGGAGGAAATGGTGGTGGTCGGAAGATAGGCAAAAAGAGACAAAGAACGTACTCAGCCTGTGTATTTATTGAGAGTTTCCATTTTCTTCTGGCTGCACTGAGGAGAAGAGTGGCATCACCCTAGGGAGCTTGTAAGCTTTACTATGGCCCCGTGGAGAAGGTGATCGTGTGGGGTGGATGTGTAAAGCACCAGAGATGAAGAAATGAGTGAGAGAGCATTGCACTGGGCTGGGGAAGATGACTGAGGCCCAGCGCAGGAGGGAGAGGAAAAGCTGGAGGTCAGGTGTGCAGGGCATGTGCAGGACCAGGTGCCTGACCCAGCTTGCAACCTGTGTGGCCAACAAACCCAAGGAACACAGGATCATGAAAGGAAGTGTGTAGGAAAAGCTGACTTTCGCCAGAAGGCCACAGGTGCTTTGAGTGCAGGAAACAATGTCATGACATGTGTGGTGTCCAAAGACACAGGTCAGGGCACATCCTAGACAGTGGACAGTTTTTGTAAAAGCTGCCACGTTGAATTGCCGCAGCCCTGGCTTCACCATTGCTTCTTCTTTAATCTCAGTAAACCAGGAAGAGTTTTGTGATAACCAGTCCTTGAGGAGTTTAATTTTTTTTGAAACAGGGTCTTGCTTTGTAGTTCAGGCTGGCCCTGAGCTCACTATGTAGCTCAGGCAAGCCTTGAACTCAGCAATCCTCCTGTCTCTGCCTCCCGAGTGCTGGGATTACTGGCGTGAGCCACCACGCCCGGCACTGTGGTATGTGGTATTGATTGCTGGTGGGCGTGAGTCTCCATGCCCAGCATTGTATGTGGTTACCAGGATTGAACTCAGGACCTTGCACTTGTGAGGCCAGCGCAGGAACCACTGAGCTAAATCTCTGGCCCAAGGAGTTTAAATTTAAAACTTACATTCTTTTGCTATAAGTATTTGTTTTGATGAGATATTTTTAGTAAGGATTATCCCATATCAATCTTAACTCATTTTTTTATTGTTTTTAGAGCCAGGATCTCGTGGTGTAGTTCAAGCTGGCTTCGAATTTGCTATGTAGCCCACCCTGGCCTTGAGTTTGGGTTGATCCTCCTTCCTCAGCCTCCTGAGTGCGGGGATCACAGGTGTGGTCCACCAGGCCCAGTTTGTTTTTTGTTGTTTGTTTTTATAGTACTGGGAATTGAACTCCAGACTTTGTGCTTGCAAAGCAGGCGCCAGAACCACTAAGCTAGATTTTATCCCTGGTAGGTTTCATATTGTCTCTTATACATATAATTAAGTTATATTCTGAAATACTGCATTTTTGATATGCACGGTTTTGAGATGAGAAACATACATATGTATGTATATGTAACACTAAAATAATATAGCAGCCTTTGTATGGTGTGTGCTTATTTGAGAATAAGTAATTACTAAGCACAAAAGTGCTTTCTTAGAACAGAAACCAGGTATGTTAGCATGATTTTCATTGCTCTGGCAAAGTACCTGAGGGAAATAGCTTGCAAAGGGAAAGGATTTGCTTTGGGTCACTGTTGCAGAGGTTGTGGCCTGCAGTTCTTGGGTCTGTTGCCTTGGGCCTGTGGCAGGTCACAGTGGGTCATGTGGCAGTGGACACCTGTGGCTGAGGGTGGGTGACTTGACTTCCTACCCAGGCCCACTTGCTGAGGGTGCTTTGGCTCCCAACAGGCTGTCTGCTAGGGACCAGGACTTCAGAATGGGGGCTTTGGGCACAGTTAGATCCCAACTATAATGTCCTGTGCTTTCTACATCCAGCCCTTGACATAGCCTTTTGTCCATTGGCACCTCCCTGTCTCTTGCAGCTAGCAGGGCGAGGACTGATTAAAGGCAGAGACCACTTGATGTGGGTTCTCCTACAGTTCATCTCAGGCAGCATTCAGAAAAATGCCCTCGCGGATTTCCTCCCTGTCATGAAGCTCTTTGATCTCCTGTACCCAGAGAAAGAGGTATGTTTTACTGATAGTTAACCATGAGGGGGGGTGAATTACATCTAATTTGTGTTTAAGGATTTTCATGTACATTAAAAAAAAAAAAGCATTGGATTTGGGAGAGTTTTTTTCCCATTTTGTGATTATCCCAATCACTTCCTAGGCATTCAGTCTTTTTTACTAGCTTATAAAGAGATTGAATAAGGTTATTTTCTTTCTTAATTCATTTTTTTAGGTTTTTTTTTTTTTTTTTTTGAGACAGGGTCTCGCTTTGTAGTGCAGGCTGATCCTGAAATCACTATGTAGCCTAGGCAAGCCTTGAACTCAGCAATCCTCTTGTCTCTGCCTCCTGAGTGCTAGGATTACAGGCATGAGCCACCATACCTGGCACTGTGGTATGTGGTATTGGTTGCTGGTGGGCGTGAGTCTCCATGCCCAGCATTGTATGTGGTTACTGGGGATCAAACTCAGGACATTGTGCTTGCAAGGCAGGCGCCGGAACCACTGAGCTACCCCCCCCCCCTTTTTTTTAGGTTTTTTGAGACAGGGTCTCGTTTTGTGGTTAAGGCTGGCCCTGAGCTCACTGTGTAGCACAGGCCAGCCTCAAACTCACAGCAATCCTCCTGCCTCTGCCTCCTAAGTGTTGGGATTACAGGTGTGAGCCACCATGCCCAGCATTTTGATATGTGGTACTGGGGATCAAACTCTGGGACCTTGCACTTTGCCAGGTAGATGCCGGAACCACTGAGTTAAATCCCCAGCCCCTGATCTAGGTTATTTCTAAGACTTATCCCAAATCACAGTTGAATGTCTAGTGTAGAGCTCTTTCTGTAATCCCTAGTAGGTCTGCAGTCTTGAAGGGACTAATACTGATCTCTTTTCGGTTTGTCCAGTGAATCTCAGTAGCTTGCCCCCAACCTCCCCACCCCTGCATCTGTGGTATATGAAGTGTGTCGTGTATTTGGGTGATTGCCATTATTTTAGAAACACTACTCCCATTGTCCGTACCAGGGATCGAACTCAATACCCTGTGCTTACAAGGCAGGTGTGGTGCCATCGAAACGTTTCTAGTGGAAAATTTAAAACACACACAAAAATTAGAGTAAATAAGCTGTAAAACTATGTACCTATCACTTAGAAATTCCTGTTTCATTTTCCTTTTTGTTTCTGTTAATGCTGAACAATTGTAGAGCAAATTCTGGTCATCCTTTCAACCCATTAATATTTAATATGTTTAATGATAGTCATTTAGACTGCACATTTGTTAGATTTTAGGGGATCAGTAGTGGGGATATAACCCAGGAAGCTCTTGCTGAGCTGCATCCCCACTCCTGCCTACTTTGAGATAGGGTCTTGCTAAGGGGTTCACATGTGCAATCTGCCTCCCAGAGTGCTGGCATTACTGGTGTGGTCTGCCACAGGTGGCCTGTCAGATTTGTATGTGTTGGGAAGCAGATGCACTCTAAGGGGGGGATATGAATGAAGAGATACAGTGTTGCAGCTAGGTGGGAACTAGAAGTCCTAGTGTGCTGCTGCACAGCAGGATAAGAGAGATACAAACAGCTATTGTATCTCTGAAAACCAGAAGGAATGATTTGATATAGATAAGTGAAGAGATAACTGTGTTTAATTTATTGATCACATGATGTGCATGTATTACACAGGACCTCTTTAGTATGTGCAATTCTTAAGTTTTATATACCAGTTAAATATAAGTTTTATTTTAAAAAAGCATATTAGAAATATTTTCAGTATATGTGGTATGATAAAAAAATATGGTGAATTATCTTCAAAATATCCCTTGCTTTGAAGCACACAGCCATCATCTCCTCATGACTCTGGAGGTCTCTCCTGAGTGTGTGATGCCTCCATGTCCTGAATCTATTCAGGATATTTCCCTTTGTGGTCATTTTGGTTTCGGGAAAGGATTCAAAGTCACGTGGTGCCAGATCCAGGGAGTAAAGTAGATGAGGAAACGTCAGAATGTTTTTATTTGGTAGAAATTGCCCTAAATGTTGGATCATCAAGTGATCAAAAATTGGGTGAATATTTTAACACATGGCCATTAATACCCCTTGAGATACTCTGGCTTGATTCAGGCAATCTTATCCTAATATTCTTGGCAGTGTGTCTTTTCACTGAAATTCCTTTAATTCAGGATATTTTTTTTCATTCCTTGTATTACATTTAATAAGATTTCGTAATGATGTACTTAATTTAAAAAAAAATGGAAAGTATTTTTTGTTTAAGAATGCTCTGGTGGTAGGAAAAACCTGATTAAGCACCTATGACTTTGTTATTCCATTGACAAGTCAAAGCAGGCCAAATAAAAGGTTTTAAAATTTTGTGATTATTGGAGCTTCTGATTTGTGTTATTGAATAAAGAACCATTGAGGCTAAGTTAAAATAGGATATTTTTAAAAAATATACCAGGAAATGATTACTGAAATATATGGAATTGAAAACTTAATTCTTTCTTACAACACGCCAATTGTTATTTTTTAGTATATCCCAGTTCCTGATATTAACAAACCCCAGTCAACTCATGCCTTTGCAATGACTTGTATTTGGATTCATCTCAACAGAAAAGCCCAAAATGGCAATTCTGAGCTACAGATTCCAATTCCTCATTCACTAAAACTTCACCATGAGTAAGTTATTTTTGCTTAATGGTTAATATTCTGGTTTAATAAACAGAGGACAGTAAACTAATACTAGCCTTGGTGTTGGTGAGAAGCTTCAGAAGCTCCCCACACTCACTGGAGATGAGGCTGTGTATTGAATGTATTCATTCCTTTGGGACCAGAGAATTAACTGGAACCTGAACTACAAAGTGAGACTCTGTCTCAAAAAAAAAAAAAAAAAAAAAAAAGATTAACTAATCTTGCCTATGTCTATATGTATATGTATAGTTGAGATTTTTTTGTTTAAAGACTTAACTTTAAACTTTTTTTTTTTTTTTTTTTAGCTGGCCCTGAGCTATGTAGCCCAGGCAAGCCTCAAACTCAGCAATCCGCCTGTCTCTGCCTCCCGAGTGCTGGGATTACAGGCGTGAGCCACCACGCCTGGCAGTTTACCTGTTGCATTTTAAAGTTACTAGTTTAGTTGAGTGGCTTAACTTATTTATGTGAAAATACATAAAATTTCTCAGGCTTAGAATTTGAGCTTGATGTTTCATTCTCTGGCTCATTGAGATTGGTTGAGCTGATCAGGTTGGTGAGCTTGGTATTCCTTTGCCTGAGTGGCAAGGACACAGGGTAGATGGCCCTCCCAGATGGCACCAGGCTATGGCTGAGGGTGCTGGAGGAGCTGAGCTCTATTAGATTCCTCAGATGAGACCATCAGGTGGGCAGAGTCTATCTCTGCTTTCGTTTTGAGACAACTGTAACCTATAAGGGCACTTGCAATGAATGCATATGTTATAGTTCAGCAAATAGGCAATAAACAAAAGTCTAGTTCATGGGTGTGTGAGTTATTTCTTCATTCTCTAAAGTTTAGCCCAATATAGTGCTTATATATAGTATATACTTATCAAAATTTCCTTTTATTTTTAAGTTACAATTATTTAGATTACTTCTGAAATATTATCCAGCTTTTACATGTTTGCACTCTGTACTTCATGTAAAAACTATTATAAGAGTAGAAATATGATAGTATTAGTAAATAGTTGCATAAAAATCCATGTAAAGGCCAGGTGTGATGGCACAAGCCTGTAATCCCAAGACCTGGGAGGCTGAGGCATGATTGCTGTGAGTTTGAGGCCAGCCTGGGCTACATAGTGAGGTCAAGGTCAGCCTAAACTACATAGTGAAACACTGTCTCAAAACATAAAATAGAAAACAAAAGTAAAAATGCAAGTTTATGAAAATTGTGTTCTTTCTGTTTAATGAATGTGAATTTTAGGTTCCTTCAACAAAGTCTGCGAAATAAAAGTTTGCAGATGAATGACTATAAAATTGCACTGCTGTGTAATGCGTACTCTACAAATTCAGAATGTTTTACACTACCTATGGGTGCTCTGGTAGAAACTATTTATGGAAATGGAATTATGAGGATTCCCCTCCCTGGAACAAGCTGTTTGGCTTCAGGGTCTATAACTCCTTTGCCAATGAACCTTCTGGATTCTCTCACAGTTCACGCAAAAATGAGGTATGTCCTTATTATTTGGCTGTGTATCTGGATGTTGCTATCAAGTATAAATCTGGTTTCATGATCAGGTCACTTTTATAGTCAATTTAAAAATAATTACATTTATTTTCTTACAAAGATGAATGTTAATTTTAGATGGAATTCTAGAATGTACTAAGAAAATAATTGCCATAAATTTCCATAAGAAATACACATTATAAAATTGTTTTATATGCTGTTAGTCTTTTAATATGGCCAAATATATAGATTTATGTTTTGTTTTTGACAAACATTTGTCATGATCATTATATGCATGAGTGTATAATTATAATCAGACATTTTTCAGTTATTGTTTTTCAAAAGTATTTCTAAAATTGCTGCACAGCTTTTTATGCCCCTAGACCTAGAGATTTCAACAGTTCCTCATTATTGAACATGAAGATTTTTCGTCTTCTTCATGTTATAAAGATGAGAATGAAACTATTTATGACAGTCTTTGCATCACCTATAATTATATTTTCTTTTTAATGTTTTCATTTAACTGCATATTTATTTTTCTTTTCTGTTTTTTTTTTTTTTTGTACTGGGAATTGAACTCATGACTTTGTGCTTCTGCACATTTCTTAAATCTTTTGTGGAAGCAGAATTTCTGACTCCAGAAATGACACATTTTAAAAACTTGCACTGTGTTGATTACACATAGGGACATTTTTTAGATTGTCCTCAGATTTTCTGAAAGACAGAAAGGCTTCTGGTCATGTGATTCTAGTGTGGCTGGTACCCAGAGGAGCCAACTGAGTGTAGAGAGGCCTGACAGGTGGGGTTGGAGCCACACATTTGTGTGTGCGCTATTCCAGGCCCAAGGGCCACTGGAGCTGGGCTTCCATCCGGAAGTGGTGCTGCCACGTGAGCTGCCATCTGTATTCTTATGTGGATGCAGGCAGATAGATCTAGATCTTCACAAGGTTTTGAAAAGCACTGTACTTCAGATTTGTATTTTGTCTCTCCGCCTTTAAGTGGTGACTCAGACTTAAAGCAAGACTGTTTCTGCCACAGGAAACAATCCTTGGGTTTTCAGGGGGAAGAGCATCAGGCCTAAGGAAGGTATGCCTTTGTTAAGGTCATCACTGCGGTGGCGCTGTGGGCTGCTCTGCTTGCATGGATGACAGATGCGAGCAAAGGCCTGTTGAACCTTAGCACTTGGGCATTAGCAATGATTTATTAAATGACTCTCTGACAGAAGTGACTTAGTTTCTCTAATGTATTCAGTGACATATTTGAAAAAGCACTGGAGTGTACTCTTAGAAGTTTTACCAAGTCTGTTGTCCCATGACAGAGAGAATCTGGTGTGTGTTGAAAGCACGTCCACCCTCAGCCCAAGAGCACCACAGAAGGCAGAGTTCAACTCAGGTCATGTGTTGCGTCATGGCCAGTTGTCCCCAGTAGGCGAAGTAGCCCTGCTTTATGCTGAATTACCTGTAAGCAGGTAACCCTGTGTTCGTACAAAAATTGTCAGTACCATATTTATCTTCTTCCCTTTTGTTTCTTCAGCCTTATTCATAGCATCGCAACAAGGGTGATAAAACTTGCCCATGCAAAGTCCAGCGTGGCACTGGCTCCAGCTCTGGTGGAAACCTACAGTCGTTTATTGGTCTATATGGAAATAGAGTCTTTGGGCATCAAAGGATTTATCAGTAAGACCACTTTCTTATAACCATCTTTTTTTTTTTTTGAGACAGGGTCTCGCTTTGTACAGGCTAGCTCTGAGCTCACTATGTAGCCCAGGCAAGCTTCGAACTCAGCAATCCTCCTGTCTCTGCCTCCCGAGTGCTGGGATTACAGGTGTGAGCCACCACACCCGGCATAACCATTTTTTATAACTATCCATCCATTCATTAAGCCAACACAGGCACTCCCAGGTGCCAGGGGTAAACAGTGAACAGAATCATTGCTGTTTTGGGATCTACATAACTGACGAGGAGCAGATAGTAAAGCAGATGTGAAAAATGCACTGTCCAGGCAGTGCATGCTGCAGAGCAGAGGGGAGGAGGGCTGAGGTCGGGAGCGGCTGCATCCCTAAGGGCATGGTGAGAGGAGGGTGACAGGGAGGAGCTTGGGCCTCCAGGATGGGACAGGCCTGCGCCTTGGCGAGTGCAGAGCTTGGCTGGCAGTGAGGAGAGTTTTCTTCTGCCATGGAAGATGTGTTTGTTCCAGTGCCTGTGAGACTGTTGCAGTTCTCAGGATCTTTTTCTAATACAGAAATTTTTTTCTGGTCGTGATTTTTGACTAATAGAGTTTAATTTTAACCATAGTAACTCTTCTTTCCAGATAATTGAGAGTTGGATACAGCTATCTTGAGAGGGAGGAGGAAGCAAGGGATGATGTGACTGGCTGTTTGTGTTAAAAGTGGCCCTCGGGCTGAGGATGTCGCTGAGTGGCAAGCGCCTGCCTTGTCCTCGTAAAGCCCTGGTCTAGTTCCTTAGCACCTCCCCCTGCAAAGTGAACCTTCTCAGAAAGCTGGGATGTTTTGTTTCTTAAAATAATTAAAAGATAATTGAGCAAGCCAGGCGTGGTGGCTCACACCTGTAATCCCAGCACTCGGGAGGCAGAGACAGGAGGATTGCTGAGTTCAAGGCTTGCCTGGGCTACATAGTGAGCTCAGAGCTAGTCTGAACTACAAAGCGAGACCCTGTCTCAAAAAAAAAAAAAAAAAAAAAGATAATTGAGCAGTGAGGAAGGTTACAGTCATTTTTCATATCTTGTTGCATTTCTTCATTTTTAGTTTTTCAGGCTAACTTAAGACTCATTTGTCAAATTCCACAAAGGAAAACAAACTTGGTGTGATGGCTCATGGCTGGGGATCCCCCAGGCAGTGGTGGCAAACCTAGTGCACGAGGCTGGGGCCGGCCAGCTCTGTATCACAACACTGCCTAAGACCCTCGTGTGCTCATAGGCAGGGCTTCTAGACGGTGACTGAATTACCAGGCTCACTGCTGACTTGCTATTAGGAGCCTGGCCTGGGCCTGGGCGCAAGAGGTGGCTCCTCTGTCCTCCACCATGCTCCCTGCTGTGCTGTCCTGCCTGCAGCCAGCCAGCTGTGGTGAAACTTGAGCCTCCTTTAATTTGGGTGTGTTGAGTATTTTGTCCCAGTGACAAAAAAGTAACTGAGAGACTTATAATTGGGATCTGGACTTTTCCCCTACAATTACAGTAGAAAATAAAAAAGAAACAAAAAAGAATGGAATATTGGGCCGGAGGGTTAGCTCGGTGGTTCCAGCGCCTGCCTCGCAAGCGCAAGGTCCTGAGTTCAATCCCCAGAACCACATACAATGCTGGGCGTGGAAATTCATGCCCACCAACAATCAATACCACATACCACAGTGCCGGGCATGGTGGCTCACGCCTGTAATCCCAGCACTCAGGAGGCAGAGACAGGAGGATTGCTGAGTTCAAAGCTTGCCTAGGCTACATAGTGAGCTCAGAGCCAGCCTGAGCTACAAAGCAAGACTCTGTGTCAAAAAAAAAAAAAAAGAATGGAATATTTATGTTCTTGGATGTGTATGTATGTGTGTTGTAAACCTTCACATACATTTCCATCAGCATTACCTTTAGCTGTCTTCTAATATGTGCTTTTAGTGACTGGTGTCTTAAACCGTGTGTTTTTCCAGGCCAACTCTTGCCAACTGTTTTCAAGTCTCATGGCTGGGGCATCCTGCATACACTTCTGGAGATGTTTAGCTACCGCATGCATCACATCCAGCCACACTACAGAGTGCAGCTGCTCAGTCATCTCCACACGCTGGCTGCCGTGGCGCAGACCAACCAGAACCAGCTCCACCTCTGGTGAGTTCTGCGAGGCTGCCGCCTGGTCGAGTTGGTGCTGGGTGGAGCTGGGGATTTGCAGTAAAACTTCTTTGTGGTCAGAGTGGAGTCCAGCCTTTTTGGAGATAGTTGAGTATGTGCTTAGGACTGAAAAGTAGTATCTCTATCTTGGCACACAGAATCCAGATTATGATTATACCATATTTATTTGCTTTAAGTAAAATGTATTTCAGATTTTTGTTTTGTTTTGTTTTTGAGACAGGGTCTCACTTCATAGCTCAGGTTGGCCCTGAACTCACTATGTAGCTCAGGCAAACCTCAAACTCAGCAGTCCTCCAGCCTCTGCCTCCCAAGTGGTGGGATTATAGGCATGAGCTACCATGCCCGGCCTGTATTTCAGATTTTAAAAACTAATTTTTGAAGTGCTGTATGTGTGGGTGAAAGTGTTTAATCCTACTGGCCACAAGTTAGCCGTTTTCATTTGTGTGAGAATATTAGGTCTTTTTCAGTATAAAATTTGGCATCTCAGGGTTTTGTTTTGTTTTGTTTTTGTTTTTTTGAGACAGGGTCTCGCTTTGTAGTTCAGGCTATCCCTGAGCTCACTATGTAGCCCAGGCAAGCCTGGAACTCAGCAATCCTCCTACCTTTGTGTCCTAAGTGCTGGGATTAAGGCATGAGCCACCAAGCCAGCTTTTTTTTTTTTTAATAAGCAATGCTCATTCTCAGATGTGGAAGATCTTTTTAATCAAAGAAGGGAAGTTTGCAATTTTAATGTTCTTACATTTTAATTCCCCTAGAATTTCATTTAATTCCCTAACTGAGCTTCTATATGCAACCCGCTCTCACATCTCTTTTCTCACCTGTTCAGTGTGGAGAGCACCGCGCTCCGGCTGATAACAGCGCTGGGCAGCTCTGAGGTCCAGCCACAATTCACACGCTTCCTCAGTGACCCCAAAACCGTGCTGTCTGCAGAGTCGGAGGAGCTGAACCGAGCCCTGATCCTGACGCTGGCCCGGGCCACCCACGTGACAGGTACGGGAATGTGGTCCGGTGCTGCTGAGCACTGTGAGGACTCTAGAGACACACTTCCCAGTAGTGCTGCTCTTGTGTATTGTCATTCTGAGTTGAATGTTGGCTTTTTTTGATTTCCTGTTTTACACTCTTCAGAAAGAGAGAGATTCTCAAAGTTTCTGTTTATGGACTATATGGATATTTACACTGTGGTGTTAAAATGTAGATGCTTTAAAATATTTAGTAATTTATTTAAAAAATCAGTTCATTACATGTTAACAAAAATAACTTTTTGGGCCGGAGATTTAGCTCAGTGGTTCCAGTGCCTGCCTAGCAAGCGCAAGATCCCTGGTTCAATCCCTGGTAACCACATACAACAGTACCGGCTGTGGTGATTCACACCCACCAGCAATCAGTACCACATACCACAGTGCCGGGTGTGGTGGCTCACACCTGTCATCCCAGCACTCAGGAGGTAGAGGCAGGAGGATTGCTGAGTTCGAGGTCATCCTGAGCTATATAGTGAGCTCAGGGCCAGCCTGAACTACAAAGCAAGACCCTGTCTCAAAAAAAAAAAACTTATTAATGAAAAAAGTACTGTCTAAAATCCTCAGTGAGAAAAGGGGCCATTGTGCATTTTCACCGTGGCCTTAAATGTTTCTTGGTCAGGTAAATAACTGCTTCTCCTCTCTGCTTCTACACTGACTCTGGTGCAGGATGTCAATGTCAACTTCAGTGAAAGCAAGTGAAGGGCATATGGCCCCCATAGGGGCCAGGCCAGAGAAGGGTGGAGCACTGTAATAGCCTTTTTCAGTACTTCTGAGTGATGTTTGATACCACCTCAAGGTTTCTGAAGGGAGGGCAGCAGGGTGAAGTTCAAAATCTATCAGATTCTAATCTATTGATTTATTCCATTGAGTGGATTTTTTAATCTATGTATATTTTTTAGCTTTTTGCTTTTGTCTTTTGGAAGATACTGGTTGCCATCTCTCATTATATATCAGAAAATTACATTTGTTAATATATACATATTTAATAAAATCCAGATTTTATTAAAATCTTTGGACACAAAAGTTTTTCAACTTTTTATTTGCACTTGAAATGTAAAGTTTTGTCACTGGTAAAAGATACTATCATTATTTTGTATATGTGCTGCCGAAGCGAGCACTGTCATTATTTTGCCTTCAAGTGACAGGGTCATTTTAATTTTCAAGAAGATGTTTGCTAATTGCATACTTTGAATGTTTTCTATCAAATGTTCTCTCAAATAAAATTAAATCACACACAAAAAACAGTTGATTTGACCTGGAGCTCAAACGTGTTCACAACCATGGTCCTTTTCCTCAGAATATGTGTACTCTGGGGGCACTTCCTGCTTGCCTCCTTTTGCTGCACAGAATAGTAAAGATAAGTTGATAGTTTTTCTAGGTTCATCAGCGATATTCTCTTTATTTTTATTTGACACATGGAAATCATACCATCTTACTGTATGTTATATGATGTTTAGCACATGTGCAGAGTGTAACATTCAGATTAGGCAAAGCATATTTTTCTCCTCAAATGTGTGTCATTTCTTTATGGTAAAAACATTCAGAACCCTTCCTGCTGGTCAGTGTGACAATGTCAGTGATGATCTTAAGTCAGATGGGTACTTGATTGTCCCTGGGAATGTCTGGTGGAGAGAGTGATGATTATTAGTGTGATCTGCTGCCCTTTGACCGGAAGGTGCTAAGAGCTAACAGTTTTACTACTGTGGCTTTGGAAAAGAGCCAGTGATATCTCGGTAGTATTATTTGGGTAATTTTAACTTTATTGAATCCCTGAAAGGTCCTTGAAGACCTCCAGAAATCAATAGACCATACTTTGAGAACTGTTTGTTTTTTTTCAGACAGTGTCTTGCTTTGTAGTTCAGGCTGGTCCTGAGCTCATTATGTTGCCCAGGTGAGTCTACAACTCACAGCAATCCTCTTGCCCCGGCCTCCTGAGTGCTAGGATAATAGGTATGAGCCACCATGCCCATCAAGAACTGTTGTTTGAAAAAATTTAGCCTCAAGCATATTTATGTATATTATTTTGCATAAGTAAACTTCTTTGATGTAGAGACTTGTATTTGTGAATAGTTGTTCCAATCATCAGAAAAGACATTTGCTTTCTCAATTCTGATCCTTTGGCTCAATAAAGAACTAGTAAATTTGCGTCAGGGATTTAGCTCAGTTGTTCCAGTGTCTGCCTGGCAAGCACAAGGTCCTAGGTTCGATCCTCATGTCACAATGCCACGTGCGGTGGCTCACAGCTATAATCCCAGCACTCAGGATGCTTGCTGTGAGTTCAAGGCTCACTTGAGCTACATAGTGTGTTCAGAGCCAGCCTCAACTACAAAGCCAAACCCTGTCTAAAAAAAAAAAAAAGCAGTAAATCATTGTCAGAGGAAATAAATGAGTAGTAATGATCATTCTATGCCCTTGGTACTCTAGAACCTGAGGAAAAAAAGGAGATTCCAATTTCAAATGTCTTTTGTGGTCTCTTTCTTAGTTGTTTCTGTGTCCTTATATGGTAAACCCAGATCAGTCATAAATTAAGAAAATACAAGTCCTAATTAGGTTGAACATAGCTGAGTGACAATGAATGTACTATAGTCAAACTTTCTAAGTGTACATCATCTTTTACTCTATATTTTTTATGAGTTGTGGATATGATTGTTTATATCTGGATTACATCTGTCTGTTTATATTTAGATTTTTTTACAGGCTCTGATTCAATTCAGGGAACATGGTGTAAAGATATACTTCAGACCATCATGAGTTTTACTCCTCACAATTGGGCTTCCCATACCCTTAGCTGTTTTCCAGGACCACTACAGGTAATTCTCTGTCATGTTGGATACATATGGAATCTTTCTTCCTGTTTAGTTTCATTCTAGAGTTAGGCTTGGTGACATCCAAGGAATATTAGCTTTCATTTCTTTTATAAAAAAAAGCTGTGCTATGGGCCAGGGATGTAGCTCAGTGGCATAGCGCCTGCCGGGCAAGCGCGAGGTCCCAAGTTTGATCCCCAGTACAATACCACCCCCCAAAAATTGGGTGTGGTGGTACACACCTGTTTTCTTACCATTCAGAAGGTTGAGGCAGGAGGATCACCATGAGTTCAACCATATAGGGACACTCTATCTCATAAACAAAGTGCTGTTACTTTCAAAATCTCATTAGTTGTTTAGTCATTTGACTCTAAAACTGGACATGTTCCTAAACTTATGTTTATTTTATTCTTTTAAGATGGTCTCGCTTTATTGTTCAGGCTGGCCCTGAGCTCACTATGTAGCCCAGGCAAGCCCTGAACTCACAACAATCCTCCTGTCTCTGCCTCCCAAGTGCTGGGATTATAGGCGTGAGCCACCACACCTGGCTAGATTTGTGTTTATTGTGTTTCATTTTAATTTAGACTTTCAGAATCTCAGAAGGGTGAATGCATTATGTGAAAAGTTTTCTAATAGTCAAATGGAGAGGAAAAGGTTAAATGAGCTTCCCAAGCGCATATTTATTGTACTTCACTGCATTTTACTTTAATCATGCAGCACAACTCTAAAGCTGGCTTCTACTTTGAGTGGAATGCGCACATGATGAGCATCCATTTTCCACCCTCTGTTGGTGAGGGTGGTGGTTCTTGAGCTCTCAGAGCCACTGGATGGCTTGCTGAGCAGGGCTGCTGGGGCCTGGCCACAGCTTCTCCTGCAGTAGGTCTATGCTGTGGCTTGAGAATCTACACTTTTGTTTTTTGCTTTGTTTTTTTCCCCTAAGACCTCAGTCGATACTGATACTTCTGGTCTGGGGGCCACACTGTGAGAACCACTGGCCTAATGTAATGAGTTTTCCTTGTAATGACCTTGAAATATATAACCAATGGATACCTATGCGTTATATACGTATATTGTATATGGATGTATACTTATATCATTATATATATATATATATATAAACATTACTGTAATACAACACACCTCTAAGAGTAGCAATAAATGATGACAAGAACTTTGAATTCATGCTCATTTTGTCTAGGAAACCTAGGGAAAAGATAGTTAGACTTATTAGCTGCATATTTCCTAGTCAGGACACAGAGGTCCAAATTTTATTTGTTGATTTGCTCACGGTTACTTCATTTGTTGATGTCAGAACTAAATCTAGAAGTGGCTTCTTAACTCCGTGTCAGACATTGTTTTTTTTTGTTTATTTGTTTTTGTTTTTGTTTTTTTGCGGTACAGGTGATAGAACTTGGGCCCTTCTGCATTGAAGGTCGGCACGGTACCACTTGAGCTAAATTCCTAGCCTGGGTATTGTTTTTATTGTATCTGATGAGATAAACTTTTATTTTCCCATTAGGCATTCTTCAAACAAAATAATGTACCTCAGGAAAGCCGTTTTAATCTGAAGAAAAATGTGGAAGAGGAGTACAGGAAGTGGAAGTCAATGACCAATGAAAACGACATCATTACCCACTTCTCCATCCAAGGTTCTCCTCCGCTCTTCCTCTGTCTGCTCTGGAAAATGCTCCTGGAGACAGACCACATTAACCAGATCGGCTACAGGTGAGCCGGTCCCCAGTGGCACGTTCCCCTTGGCGGACTGTGGGCCCCTGTAGTGATGGAGCTCTTCGGTCTCTGCTTCCCAGGGTGTTGGAGAGAATCGGTGCCAGGGCCTTAGTGGCCCATGTGAGAACCTTCGCAGATTTCCTGGTGTATGAGTTCTCCACATCAGCGGGTGGTCAGCAGCTCAATAAATGCATTGAAATTCTGAATGACATGGTGTGGAAGTACAACATTGTTACACTGGATAGATTAATTCTCTGCCTGGTAAGAATACTTGTGTTTCTAGCTGTGTTAGTCTCTTTTAGATCTGAACATGTGATTGGTTGACTTCATGCTGTTGTGCTTAAAGAAATTAATGGATTTAGACAAAAATCAATCATTGTTATATATTAAAGCATTTGAGATTTTCCAGTTTCTTCATTCATTCACTAAGTATATATTGAATATCTTCTGTTCTGTACACAGACAGAACAGAGGTAAATGGAGTAGATTTAAGGCTGGCCTCCCAAGGTACTAAAAGATGAACAGTTAGACTGTAGGTTAATTCCCAGAGGCTCCAGCTCAGGTAGGAAGGAGTGAAGCATCACTGCATGGCTGTCACTCACTTTGCTCGCTGTGGTGGCCACTGTCAGACCTGAGTGCTTCTCTCAGCTACTCCACACCACCTTATGTTCTTATGTCACCTGACTGAGGTCTGTTTTAGGCAAATTTTTAAGAAAAGATACCAAGTCAGGCTGGAAACTGATACATTTTTTAAAATACTGTAGCGGTGATATTTGAGGTTACAGTTCACCAGTTTTTTCCTCTTAGCTGTGGGACATAGATATGAAGGTAGTTATAGTCTTGCAGGAAATACAGCAAGTCCATAAACCAACAAAATTAAAGGGTAAGATAGAGGTATAGGGAAAATTTTACCAGGAGGCGGTGAGACATCACATCTACTTAGGTGATATATTGAAAAAAGTAGATTAGATTTCAAAAATATAAAACTGAACAAAAGGAATGGTGAGTCAGAATAGCTAAGAAGGGTCATATGGGCCTGGAGAATCCTGAACGGAGGTGGCTGGGATAGACTGGCCATCTGGGGAAGTTCCAGTGATAGTGAAGTGTCACTGTATGAAGATTTAGCCAACTAAATGGCTACAGTGTTCTGTTGTTCTCTAAAGGCTATGCGTAGTCATGAAGGAAATGAAGCCCAGGTTTGTTACTTCATAATTCAGCTGCTGTTACTCAAACCAAATGACTTCAGAAATCGAGTGAGTGACTTTGTGAAGGAGAACTCCCCAGAGCACTGGCTGCAGAACGACTGGCACACCAAGCACATGAACTACCACAAGGTATGGGTTCCAGGTCCCACCTCGCATCCTCTTTGGAAAGTCATGCTCAGCTGTTGGGCTAAGGATTTGGCTGTTTTCTCTGTAATTCTGCTGTATTCTTTCTGGTTTGTGTGGAAGCAAATTAGCTCTCGATTAATGAAGTAGGGCCACAATGAAACTGCAGTTTTAGTACACGAGGTATTTATGATATAAAACAGAGAAAGGTGTAATGAAATGTAGTTTACAGTGTTTCCACACAGGAACTCGGGTGATGGCTCAGTGGTAGAGTGTGCTTTGTGTGAACTAGGGCCTCACACCATTAAAAGGAAAAGTTTCTTTATGACAAAGATGCAAAAAGTATTTTCAGTGTTGTTTAGCTTTAAGAGAATAAAAAAGTATGTCCTATACATTTATTCTCTTCTCCTTTCCACAGAAATACCCTGAGAAGCTATATTTCGAGGGGCTGGCAGAGCAGGTTGATCCCCCCGTCCAGATCCAGTCTCCCTACCTGCCCATCTACTTTGGAAACGTGTGTCTCCGCTTCCTCCCTGTCTTCGATATAGTGATCCACAGATTTTTAGAGTTGCTGCCAGTGTCCAAATCTCTGGAGACACTGCTGGATCACCTAGGGGGCTTATATAAGTTTCATGGTGAGAAGGCTGGGCATGGCCATGTGGTGGTAGTGGTTTTAACATTTTACTGTAAATTATTTTAAGTGTTTTAAAGATAAGTGCTATGAGATGATGTCAGAAGTATAAAACACATGACATAAAAACATCAGTTAAGGGCTGGAGATTTAGCTCACTGGTTCCAGCGCCCGCCTTGCAAACGCAAGCTCCTGAGTTCATCCCGATCCTGGTAACCACATACGATGCTGGGCATGGTGACTCAACGCCTACCAGCAATCAATACCACATACCACAGTGCTGGGCGTGGTGGCTCACACCTGTAATCCCAGCACTTGGGAGGCAGACATGAGGATTGCTGAGTTCGAGGCTTGCCTGGGCTACATAGTGAGCTCAGGGCCAGCCTGAACTACAAAGTGAGACCCTGTCTCAAAAAAAAAAAAAATCAGTTAAAAAGTACCTGTTCAAATAAAAAATATTACCGTAAACTAAACATAATTTGCAGGCTTCTTAGATATGTAGCATTTGAGCTCCAATGCACATGATTAAGAGTAGAAGAGCTGGGGCCAGGTATGTAGCTCAGGGGCACCATGCCTACCTGGCAAGTGCAAGATCCTGAGTTCCATCCCTGGTACCACCAAAAAAAAAAAAGTAGAAAGGAT
>PVIC010008608.1:0-47442 GCA_004025085.1 Thryonomys swinderianus
GAGGCAGGCACCAGTACCACTGAGCTAACCCTCCGGCCCAATGATGGATATTTTTAAAAGAGAAAGAAGGTACAAAGAGGTAGAGGCCACCAGTAATGTAAGACAGAAGTAGAAGGTGGAGGGAAGCCCCTAAAATCAAGGAATATCAAATACTGTGGAACCTTCCAAGGTAAGAGAAGTATGGGCTCATCTCCAGAAAGAACCAATCATGCTTGATTTCAGACTTCAGAAAGGAGGAGCAGGGAGAGGACATTTCTATTTCTCTTTTAAATCATCCTGTTAGTGTACCCTAGAAAACTGATATGCATATGTTCGGTCTCTACTTTATTGCCAATATTTGCTTTATATTTAGTATTCTTAGTGTTTTCTTTGGTACAATATCAAAAGATATTGTAAGTTCAACTCTTAAGTTTAACTCCATTATACTGTTATGATAGTCATATAGGAAATAAGGAATAAGAGTTATTTCTTGTTGCTTCCAAAATTCAGTGTACAATCACCAACCCTCATAACATTATTTTAAATTGTTTAGTAAAAGAGAAAAAATAAATGGCTGATGGTGATGAAGAAAAATAATATAGAGGAATTTTCCTAGAATTTGTAGCAAAAGCTCATACTTTTTATTGAATCCCTGTACTTCTTAGCATTTAGTGACTTACCTTCTCCCTCCATCAATTCTTCACTCCCTCCTTCCAACATTACAGATGCTTTTATAATTAAAACTCATTTGGAAAAATTTTGAAGTGATTCTGCTTTGTTTTCCTAAATAACTAAACCTTTTTATTTTGTCCTTAAACATATATTCCAGGTATTCAGTGTACACTAGTTTCTCATTATTTCAGACATGTGCAGTCCTATAACTAGTGCCTGCCAGTTACACACACAAACACACACACACACACACACACACACAGGCATCTATTTCAAGCATTTGAGTTTTTTTCTATAAAATAATGAACTTGTGTTTTTTCCTAGTTATATCAGCTCCAAAGGCAAAGTGTCTTTTTCCTTCATTTATAACTTCCTCATCTATTTAAATGATTCTCTTCTCCAGAATCCATTTCGTTCATAGTAATTTTATACCACTTCATACTGCAGACCTAGATTCTTCACAGCTGTTTTGAGCATCCTTTATAAAATTTAATTTTATCAGGAATTCTTCAAAATACACATGTATTTGAGACTTATCTAATGGAACCAAATTTCCAGATGGAAAAACATCAGGAAGGTGAAAAAGTATTTCATAAAACTACTCAGACTTGATGTGCACAAGAACTCTCGGTTCTTATGAATACAGCATATTCTTATGTATCATGCTATCATTTTAAACCATGAATATCTGAAAATTATGCATTTAGCAATATGCATGAATGTTCACACATATACACAAAAATAATGAAATTTACTTTAGCTGAAATAAAATCTATTTTTGTTTGAGAATTTTCAAGTAAGAAAAATACACGTGACAACATAGTAATACATACTCCACAAATACTAAATCATGATGGCAAAATCTTCCTGGGCTGGAGAGTCAGCCTCACGAGCCCCGGTGACCTGGACAGCGCATGACAGATGAAGGTAAAAGTACACATGCACGATCCTTTGCGTTATGGAGCATCACCTTGATCAGCACCATAAAGCTCTGTAACTTTGCAGACTTTGTTTAAAGAATACAAAAGATGGTGACTGTTGCCATAAATCATCCGTTGGGCACAAACACTATTTGTTGAGGTGGAGCCCACTGAGATCCATAGACATAGAACTTCCAGAGACAGTCAGATCTGGGTCACAATTGGAAAAACAGTCTTTACGTATTTGCTATTGTAACTGATGTTATTTCCTCCATTTATCCTTCATTTTAACAGTTAAACTAAGAGAACTGGTTCCAAATTATTGTCATCCAGACACGATCATTAATGTTTGGATATGTAGCTTTTGTGTAATAGCGGACACTGAGATTTACAGCCCCCTGAACAGAGACGGATAAAGAAGAAGCCATATATTCAATTGGGATTGAGCAGATAAACTGAAAACCCATAGATAATAGCCAGGTGATTATCAGGAAGATATTTGTCTCATTTTAACACAGACATCCATAACAAGGGCAATTTATCAGGCATTTCACAACTTCTACTGCAACGATGTACTGCTTAAGTTTTAAATTTTGTCTGGTTGTATTCTCACAGCTATTTATATTAACTGCCTGCTGCTCACTGTCACAGAACAAGTCATCCTAGGTCTCTTTAGATTTTCTGCTTTTCTTGCAAAGCATATTCTTGTGCTCTTACAGCTGCCATTGATTCTATTTGTATTGCATGATAGTCTTAAGGATTCTACCTCATCAAATGTTTAATACTCTTGCTCTAAGATTTTCAGTAGGATGAGTTTAAAATCTAGGCCACAGAAAAATTTTAGATAAGTTATAAATTCTCTTTCACTTATTTATTTTTATCCACTTTACCTTTTGGTATGTCTCTGTCATTCACTCTGAATGTTTTAGGCTCTGTATAGTTTGCCCCTTTGTTCTGCCTTTATAGCGTTTCTTTGAAGTTTCCTTTTTGTTCTGTTCCTTCTGAGGTTACCTGGGTCACTGTTTCTTACATTTTAGTGATTTAGTCATTATCTTTTACAAAGTGGCCTCGTAACCCAGATACTTAACCCTCTTCACCATTCTTTTTCCATGATCCTCAAGTTGAATGGCTGGTGGAAACCATGCCTACTCTACATATGGGACTAAATATTGAAAACAAAAACTTTACCCATGTTCTTTCAACTTAAAATAAATTTCTTTTTCAAATAAATTCATGTTAATTTTTAAATTCACTTGAAAGAAACGCAGTCCTCTTAAAACATAATCTTTTGATATATTCAGGGTAAGTCCTCAAATAAATCAGCAGCGTTTCTCTTTCACTTTGTATAGAAAAAAAAACAGCCTATGCACTTTGCACCCTGCATAGTTACAATTTCAGGAAGGATTAGATGACCTTTCAGAAGAGATTCAGGTATTTTATATGAAATTTTCTGTGCACCATTACATTGCTGTAGTAATGTCCTCTGAGGTGCACAGGACCATGCAGACTGTCTTTGAGCTGCCCTTTATTTTTTCCCAAGGCTTTAGTATTCCTTTATGTTATACTCATGCTTGGAGGATAACAGGCACTTGCTGGGCAGGAAGTGAGAGACCTTCAAAGGCAGAGCCAACCTCGCTGCAATGGGAAAGGTGCCTCACCCGTGGTAATGGTGCCTCGTGTCCTCTGCCTGGCCACTCGCTGCACATTTCCCACGGGACACCTGGATATAATTAATACTCCTCCTGGTTACCAGGACTGCTCCATGAGTTCATGACATCATCTTTAATTGACAATTATAGCGAGAAAGTCAGGTGGATTATGACAGGGGATTTTATTTTAAGGCCTTATCATGAATTTGAGCCATCAGTCATGCTTTTAAATGAGGTACTGATTCACGTTTGGTGAGAATGTTTACACAAGTTTTACTTCTTTTTTTTTTTTTAAAGATTTCACTCCTTTGGGATAGATAAGAATATTGATTGTTACGTCGTACTAATAATAATGTCATAAAATAATGAGGAAAAAGGGGGTTATCACCCTATATCAGAATAATTTTATATAACTCTGACATTGATCCATCTACATCTCATGAAATAACTTCAGTGTTTGACCCTTACTGTGTTCCAGGCAGCAGTGTGTGGATGATCACAAACACTGTGGTAGCTCTTTAAGGAATTATCACCCCCATTTCCTTAGTGAGTAAGTTGACACTTAGGGGCAAAATCACACACTCCTTCTGAACAGCGTCAAGCCTTAGTTGGGGTGATGTTCTCAGGGCAGAGGAAGCCCTGGAGAATGCTGGGGTGGGGCGGGGTAGAGGTCTTCGAGGACATCAGCTCTGCAAGGGCAGGACTACTTTGTACTTTCGTATTTTGAAGTCATAAATTATCTGGACAATCAGAATAGCGTGAATACTTTTAAGGCAGAGCAAGTTTTGAGGCACTAAAGCTACAATGAAAGCTTTTAATTTTTAGTTAGACTAGGCAAACCATCTCTTAAATCAATGAATTAATCTCACATTAATTAAAATTAATTAAATGTTAGGCCCCACTCTATATCAGTGGCATGAGCAGTACCACTGAAGGAAAGTGCTCTTCAGCCGCGAGTGGTTTTGAGCAGTATTTCTCATTGTCTTTGAAAATAATTAAATCCACATTTCAATGTTAGTACAATTACTAATGAAAAGAATATTGTACTAACAGAGAAGGAAAGGACTTTAGAACTCATGTACTTTCTCCTTGGCCAATTAGGGTAAAAAATGAAGCCCAGAGCAATGACCTTGACTTACTCCAGCCTACAGGCTTTTACTGACTAAATTACTTCTGGCGAGAATCTTCTGAGAAATAAATTAATATTGTGATTAAGCATCAAAATTTATATTTAAAAATATTTTTCCTTTAGCAAGTGTCAAGTTTATGGAAGATATTTGAAGTCTATCACAAGGTGTTTTATGTTATTGGATAAAGTTTCTATGTCTTTGCCATATTTTCTTCTAACATTCTCATATTTATCAATGTAATTTTATATTTACTATTTCCAAGTAATGGTAAAAATTATCAAATTTTTGAGCTTGAAATATATGAGTCAACAGAAAGACTAGTTTCCTATGATGCTCAAACTTTGAGGCAAATGTTAATACTTTCTTGTTTATCCTTTCAGTCTTTTTCTCACGAACATAGCATTTTAATCTGTAAATGTCACAGTGTTGTTACACATAGGTTTATCTATATGTTGTCCTTTGTCCTTAACAATAAACTCCATTATATTATTAGTGATCCATAATATGATTCTGTTTCTATTGATACCCATAACTTCAACCAGTGCCTCATTTTTGAAATTTTAGATGAATCTAGAATCTTTGCCTTAAATTTTTTTTTCATAGAAAAGTCTTTGCAAGTTTTCTTAGCTTTTTATTTATCATTACACTGCACATTGTTAATTTCCTAACTAAAACACCAACTTTCTGTGATTTAGTCTCAATCCACCATTATTAGAGATGGAATGTTTGCATCCCTCCACCCCCACATCCATACTGTCACATCCAGACCGTCAGTGTGATAGTATTCAGTGTGATCTTTGGAAAGTAATTTGGTCACAAGGGACAAGACATCTCATAAGAGACTGGTACTTTTATTGGAAAGTACTTCTGAGACCCATCCAGCCTTCTTTCTCCTCTCTCAGGGTAAAACTCAAAGCCAGCAGTTCCCATGTATCTCTGAAGAGCTTCGTCATTGGAGCACAACTTTGGATGAGCGTTGTGGTACCTCTTCTGCCTGATCAACTATGACAAATATACTTCTGCTGTTCATAACCCACACAGTCTATTGTGGTTTGTCACTGTAGTAGTAAGATAGCTACCATTGTTTTTAACTTGGTAAAAAAAAATACTGAATGATGTATAGCTTTTTTTTCTATCTACTTATTTTTTAACATTTGCCACCAAAACATTTAGCTGTTATAGATTATTTCAAAATGATATACTGAATGTTTGTGATTTCAACAGTTTCATTCTGCAGAGGAACTGTCGTTATGCTATTTAAAGTAAGAATGCCACAAAGGGCATAGTGCAAGCTATATTAATTAGGCAATAATTTTATGCAGTGTAACTACTGTAAGAGAGGGTAAATCATTCCATTTTGGCTAAGCATAATCCTATTCATCTTGTATGTAGGTAGCTCAGAGAGACCAGGTGACTATTCCTGTGTTTACCACACCTAGAGAAAAACAAGCACAGGTTTCTTTCTCAGTTGATAAAATTCCATTAAAAGATTTCCATCTGAGGTAGCAGTTAAAAAGAAACGACCAGTGGGATGCTCTTCTCTTGATAAACAATGTTCATGTTCACGAGGACTGACCCTTTTCCCTGTGACACTGCTGTCCCCCGGGATTCATTGTAACTCTGGGTTCTTTGGTTTCTTAGCTCATGCTTTACAAACAAATGTGTTTTTTCGTTTGCTCCTAATGACTTTGGTTGATACAAAGAGATCTGAAACTGTCTCCAGAGCAATCACTTTGCTAAAATGTTATTAGAACATCTTTACAAATTTAGCAACAAAAGGGGGTTTCGTTAACAATGGAAGTCGTTGGGAATTGAGGGCCCTTAGCATATTCAGTGCTGCCTAATCTTGTTTTGTTTTCAGGGATGAGTAAAAATGATCTCGTGAATTGTACATTGATTCTTGGATGGGTAATGAAGATGAGAAATTGATGGGGTGGGAAACTGCTAGAAAAATCATAGCAGCACTTTTGGGCTAATCAGCTCTGCCCTTGCTCTCCAAAGAGCCACATACACCTTTGCAGTTGCATTTCCTCCTTCTGTTCATTGAGTCATTTCTGTCCTGAGATCTGGGGAGATTTGTACCTACGGCTGAAGGTCAGTGTACCATCAACAGGCTTCCGATTATTCGTGTAAACATACGTGTGTTTCATTTTCATAATAACCAAATTTGATCCATCTGCTACACACAAAGGAACTGCTTAGGAAGTTCTGGGCCTTCTTTCCTCCTACAAACACACTTTCCCCAGTAACTCATGAACAAGTTCACTTTTAAGAAGTCCAGGAACTAAGTGCAAGGTTCCTCTCCCACTATACTCTGTAAATCCTGACTCATCCAAGCCGGTAGGAAGATTCACAATATACATTTGCCGATCTTTCCACCTCTGGCCATAGCTTCGGATGGCCAGGAAGAGATCCTCCGGATCCCAGCAGCTCCTAGCAGAGAAAGGGGACTGGTTGGTCCCCAGAGGGGTGGCACCTGGCCCTCTCCTAGAACTCTGAGAGGACTGGTGCAGTCTGTCCACTTGAGCGAGGACAGAGGCAGCACCTGGAGCTCTTTATACCATAGATTCTCTCCCTAGTCAGCATCAAATAAGAAGATTAAAAATACCAGTTCTTGGCTACATCGTAGGAAAATAAAGATTTGACTAATTCTTCTAAGGCCTCACTTTCCCCAACCAATCCAGAGAATTAACTCATAACCACACCAGTCTTAGGGCTTCCCAGCTCTCCCCAGTCAGTCCACCTAAGGGAAGACGGAGACTCTAGTTTGGACCAGTAGATGCCATGTGTCCTCCCTCGTGCTCAGCACAGAGCAGATGAGGATTGGGAGGGAGATCTCCGGTTTCAGTTTTCACCCACAAAGGGCAAAAGTTAATCTACGCGGCTTTCACCCAGTTTTGCTAGAGCGGCACGAAGAGCTACCCTCTGATTTCCTCGTCTTTGGAGTTCCGAGGGCCCGATGTAGTTCAGCCACCCAAGGGAGCACGGGGGTCGGAAGTGGGCCCCTGCTCCCTGCAGCAGGGAACACCCGCCTAACTCCCAGCTCTGTGCAGAGGAACAGACCAAGAGCGCCCCCTGTCCCCTTCCTCTGAGCAGGGGGAGGACGAGCAGAGCAGCAGCTCCTGGAGAGGTAACTTCATGAATGAGCACAAACAGAAAAAAGTTTTTGTAAACGAGAGGAAAGGTGGTTGAAGGAAGGGAGAGCGGTGGGAGAAAAAGAAGCAGCAGGATCCACCCTACACAGGGAGGATTTCCCTGTGATGTACGTGATTATGGTCTATACCCTAAATGTACCGATAAAATTAATTGCAGAATAGAATGGGCACGCAAATTGTTCAGGAAACTTCTGAGTAAGATGTCACTGGGCTGGGAATTTAGCTCAGAGGTGCTGCTGCCTGCCTTGCAAATATAAGGATGTCAGTTTGATCCCTGGTAACCTCCCCAAACCAAAAATGAATGTGACACTATTTTATTCATCCAATCACCCATTTTTAAATATAATTACTACATAATAGTTAGAATCTAATTAATGAAATCTTCTTTATAAAAATCGTGCAAAGTAAGGTCCGCCGTGATGTTAAACACTATGAAGTTCTGATTAACAGAAAATCACCCTGGGTTGCTTCCTTAGAATCCCACTGAACGTTAGAGACATTGTCTACTGCACTGGGGTATCGCTGCTGGATGAGGATGTCTGGGAATTCATATGGATGAAATTCCACTCCACCACGGCAATTTCTGAAAAGAAGATATTATTAGAGGCCTTAACTTGCAGTGATGATAGGAATTTATTAAATAGGTGGGTCGATTAATTTTCTGAATTTGTTTTTGTAATGAAAGAATTCTCTAATCAAACTTTTCTGAAATTCATTGTATTTCCTTAAATATGTACATCATACATTAGATACTATATATCACATTATATATAATTATATTATCTATAATGTAATTATATGTAATCTATATTAAATATATATAATTATATCTTCCAAAAAAGGAGATCTTCCATGTTAACATTATTAAAGTCACATGATGAGAAATATCTTTCTGATAAATTATTTCATGTAATATATATATATATATACGGGTAATAAAATATTTCGTTATCAAAAGATCTACCTGCTGCCAAAAATTTTAGAGGGGAATTTATAAACTCAAACCAGAATTCCCTATTCCACAGAAATATTCAGAACTGAATTAACATATTTAATTAAAAGACTACAAATTTGGCTTCCTCCCTATTTATGAACAGAAATTGATTTTGTTTTAGGAAAATTTGCACTGAAGTATGGTTTTGAAGATTAAGAGAACCAAGATTATATATTTTTTAAGATTATAAAGAAAATTGTTATTGCCTAAGAATCTCTCCACAATTCTACCCCTGTAGGCTTCTAAATCTGTCCCTGAATTCAGAGGTTGTGCTGGATCAAGATGCAATTGATGTCATAATTCATGTAGCTCGAAATCCACATGGCCGAGATCTTGCTTGGAAGTTCTTCCGAGATAAATGGAAGATTTTAAATACCAGGTAGAAAAAAAGAATTCAATCATGCATGCCAGAATGAGTAAGTTACAGCAGACATAGGAAGAACAGAGGTTCCAGTTTTGTGTTATAGCTAAGATTTAAATGATACTGTAAGATTTTTTAAACAGTCAACCAAGAGGCAGTTCCCCTCTGAAGTTCTAAATTATTTTAGATATTATATAGTATCACTCCAGTGTCATACATTGATAACTAATTAATTATATGTGAACACATGGACTGTACATAAGGGTTAGTATAGCAACTTTTCTGGAAATCTCAGCCAGCTGTTCAAAATTGAAGAAATCCCAAGGTCTCTATATCCGGAACAGGTTGTAGAAAACCACTTATAAATAAGATATGTAGTGTTATAATAAGAAATTGTATTTCTATACAACTGTTTTAAAGTCCTTCAAATATCAATGTCATAAGACATCTAAATGAAGCCATGATATAGGGAAGAAGCATTATTAATTGGAATCATTGTTTGATTTCAGTTGCTGTAGAAATCCTTTGTAGGATATCTTTTTTCATTGTGAAAATTCTTCAACCTCAATTTTGTAAAGTGTTTTATTATATATATAAATCCATTATAATAAGTGCTAATGTATTACTCTGATAATCTCTTTGGTATTTGAAAATTAAATTTCTTAGAGAGTATGTAAATACTGGAGGTTCTTTTCAGACATAAATATTCCCAGATACTAAGCCAAATTACTATTCTGTCTCTTAAAAACTAACACAAAAATGTTATATTTAAACACACTTTTATCAGTCACATGATGTGATGAGTTCAGTTGGAAATGGTATGAAATAGTCACATTTCTATCTACAGATATACTGTTACTCCTCTAAGGCACATTGACGTTTTACATTTTCAGTCCAGAACTTGCAGTGATTGGAAGATTAGAGCGTGGTTTGCTTTCATGCGTATAATAGAGTCATATAACAGTCAGGAAACTAAGGTGAATTTAGTATATATGAACACTTCCCTTTTAAAAATATCAAGTACACAGTTTCACTGGTTTTGCAGATCAGAGTTCAGTGGAAGGCATTCGTATGTATACGTTGTTTATTGCCCATCAGAAATGTTTAGTTCCTAGTCTATGTCATTTGTCTCTCAGAGTCTATGAGCTCTATGTACCAGTTAGAAAGATTACAGTATTATTTTGACAAAGAAGAGTGGCCTCTTTGTCTATCCCTCTTCTTTGTGAGACTTCCTGGGGAAAGTTCATGGGAGGTCTCTTCCAAAATAATGTCTCTTCTCACTCTGCAATGTTTTCCTAGGTTTAGTGTTCATTTACTCTTCCCATCACTATTCCCAACATATATTCTGTTCCCATGGTCCCAAGAATCTTTCTAAAAAGGAAGTGTAATTATTCCCTTGTGGAAAAACCTGCCATACCATATTTAAGATCAAAAGCCCTTGATACTTTTTCAGTCTTGTTCTTCTACCTTGAACCTCACAGTTAATGCACTCGATCCCAGCTACTCATAACTGCCTGCACGTACCTTTGTATGTGTTCGTCCTCCACCTAAAATTCTTTTCTCAGAATTCACCATACTCAATCTAGGTACATCAGTTCCTTGGAACCATGCCCAAGACCCTACTGCTCAATACCATTTCTAAGTGCTGCATGAAATTTCGTCAATGTCACATTTAGTTACATTAAATGAAAATTATCTGTTTACATGTCTAACTCTTCAATGAGCTATTAAAATACCTTCAAGAAGATATTATACCTTATTTATCTTTGTCTGGCAGCATAACTAAAATCAATTGGGACTTCCTCAGAAAAATAATTATTTTTATTGATGGGTAGCAGGCTAGTTTTGTAACCACATACTGACTGTGCATGATCACTGCTATTGTTGTTGAATGCCCGTTAGTTTACTTTTACAGATATTTCCATAAAGTATTTCAGTGTTAGAATTGTAAGATAGATATTACAGATATTTATTTCTGTAATATTTACAAATATTTTCATAAAGTATTTCGATGTTAGAATTATAAGAAATTATATCAGCCACCTGGTTTCTCTTTCTTATTTTACAGAATAAAAAGAGCTAAGTTTCAGAACTTAAATTACTCATGATCCTTTAAAATAAGGAAGCATTAGGGAACCTCTTGAAAAGGTAGTTTGGCCTTTGCTTCTGAAGCTCCAGAGTCTTATTTTTACTATAATTATCTTCATTCTAAAAGTATGATAGCAGTGTGATATGGTAGTGTTCATGATAGGAATCTTTAGCATACCAGAGACAAATTGATGAGAGAATTCTCTCCATGCACTGACTCAAATTATTCATTGTCTTTGGTCATAAGTCAAATAATTGTGTCGATAGTACAAGAATCATGCAACCCAAATGAATAATTAGACATGCCCTGATCAATGGAACTATTGCAAATGAACCTAGTATCTTTATAGGAATGTTAGTTGAATAGTTACCTGTAATAATGACCTTGAGACTTTTTCTTTAATCTTTTGAGGTATGGAGAAGCATTATTTATGAATTCCAAACTCATCAGTGGAGTTACAGAATTTCTTAATACTGAAGGTGAACTCAAAGAGGTAAATATTTTGAGATTAATTCTAATTCTTTCTTTTTATAAACATATAAAAGTATACATTTCCTTAAACAATTTCTTTTCATTGGATTTCATTAGACTCATACCAGTTCATTTCACACATACACACACACACAAACACACACAGAGTGCATCTATATAAAATAATTTTCTCAATTCATTACTTCAAAGGTATTTCTAATATACTGACCACTGAATGTCTGAAAAAAAGTGTTTGAATATAATCGTTTCCAAAATCAATTCCCAAATCTTTGTTTCAAATTCTACTCCTCAGATGATTCTGTGAAGGCAGTTTAGGACCCACTAACCAATAAAACTTTCATGTCAGTGACTCAGTAATTGATACGGACTGAGGTGAGTATTAATGTTCACAACACGAGTCTCAGTGCTTTGCTGTCTGTTCTATCCAGACAAAAGATAAATACACATGATGATAACACTGCATGTTATCTAATCTGCTAAAATGAATGAACTTGTATGTGTGGGAAGGAACATATGTGGTAATACACGTTGAAGTTCACGTTTTAAACTATTTGCTTGGTACAATCACAAATGAACTTTATACAAGAAAATAAATTTGATTTTTTAATTGAATAGAGTCCAGATTTCAGAGTGCCTAACATTTCCTTTTCCTGTGGTTTATTTTTCTAGAAATGTTAATGAGCTAGATATCTCCTTTTTCCTCCCTCCTATTAACTGTAAGAGAGATGAATGTGTAATGAGCAGGGTTAGGGAGATAGGATAGAATTACCACATTTCAATTATTTTAATGGATTAGAATAAGCTGAGCTCCAAATACCTCGTGCCTTTTCCTCAGTTCCTCTTTTCCATCATAAAATATAACTGTTCTTTAGTATTGAGAATGATGTTTTCTTAGGTTTTCACTGGTGGGAGGCCCAATGCTGTGATCCGGAGTTAATCCCATCAAATATCATTGCCAGGAGCATCAAGCCTGGCTTTAATATCTTCTAATGTTGCCCAGTTTCCTGAGATGATCCCCCGTGTATGGACTCAGGTTCTGTCACACTGTGAGCTCTACTAAGCTAAGGCTCTGATTGTAAAGATTTGAAATTCAGTCTTTATCCTTGCCATGTGTATTGCCAACCATGAAGGATTTGGTTGGAAATCCCACAACATTATTTTTACTAAGTTTGCAAGTATTAGAAGCTAAGTGAAAAGGAGTTTTTCATAATCATAACAAAGAAAAAAAATGTACAATCAAGTTAATGATTGTTTCAAGATTTCATGGAATTTAATAACGTTTAAGGGTTTGATTTCACATTCATTACTCTAGGAGCAAATGAAAGACCTTCTTGGTGACAACCTGAGTGGATCAAGTGAACACAGAAGTGAACCATCTCTTTCCCTTTCGTCCCTCTCTTCTTGTTCTTGTTCCCTTCTCTTTTCTCTCCGGGGATCTCCCCTCTGTCCTGTTTCTTCATATCTTCTGCCTGTCTTTTCTCCCGTCTTCACACTTTTCTAACTGCTTTGTTTCCTTACATTTTCTTTGAGTTGATAATATGCAGGCTGTGAAAAAAAATCCCTTACATGCACATTTAATTGATTTTATCATGTACTATTGTTTTACATTTTTACCTGTATTGTTTTAGTCTTTTATTTAATTGACATTTTAGATGTTCCAAGGTGCCCCCATCATGAAAGGTACAATTACAAAACTGATGCTAAATTGTGGCTTTTGTTTCATTATCTTTAAAGCAGCTGACTTCACAAAACAAACCCTCAGTGGAATCAGCGATAAACCTTTCACTACTCAGTGACTTTTTAGTTTAACTGTTTCTGCTGGAGGCATTTTCATGTTTTCATCATTTAACCACTGTCTACAGGATTGGGGACACTATTTTCACGTGGAATAGGAGGATTAGTTTATAAAGATGGTAACTTCCTTTCCTTAAATAAGGACAGAGAAAACTTCATTCTCATTCCCCGTAAACATGGAGCCTCCTGAACAGAATATCCAGTGTGTTCCCTGGGGTGCAGCATATCCTTGTTTCCAAGGGTCGTAGGTTAAAAAGGAATCAGCAGATTTATGAGTTCTGAAAACTCATTTGCAATTTTAGTGATCATCATTAGCATTAGTAATATTAGAAGAGGGAAATTTACATTGTTCTGTGTTCCCTTCCCCCAAACTGCATTCTAGTACCTAAGACTGAATTCTTTTAATTAAAGGGCTCTAGCAGTCAGAACAATATGTGTTCACAAGGCAATTCTTCATTTCCTTAATTTTAAACTAATGGAGGTGTGACCTCCTGGGATCTCAGAAGCTCTTGCTGCTTTCTGTTCTCATGTCCATTAAACAATCTCCTTGAGCACCTACCTCTCCCACATGTTGAGCGAATAAGCAACACTGTTGTAGGGTCGTGTACACTTTTAGTGCTAAAGACTTATCCCTCATCGTCAGACATTAGTTACTTTTATTTCTTTCTATAAAGTGTATTACATTTTGAAATTTACTCTAAAAATAATTTGTGATGTTGAGGTCTGGAGTATGCTGAATATTTTAACAGATAAACATATCTAAAAGTTTTATAATAAGAAAATTAGAGTGTACAAATATTGATATTTTACCAAATGTTATTTTACAAAAGTGTCTAAATGTTCAAGATTTAAGAAGTATAAAAGCGAAATGTGGCATAAATATGTAGAAGACATAATTAAAAAAAAAGGAACCAGCAAACCTAAAAAAGACAGAAGAAAGAAAGAAAACTGGCATGGTAAATGCCTCCCACCTACTCCAAATCCTGTGAAGTGAGGAGCGGGTCACAAGGCATCTCCAAAGAGCTCTAGAAGCTTGAGTGGCTGCTTGGACCACGTGTATACTGTGCGAACAGGAGAGGAATATGGGCCGTCAGATCAATTTATGGCAACTTGGCAGAGTAGGCCAGATGTGTTCTGATGAATAAGGTGCTCTTAAGATGCATGAGTCACCTCGGGCTCTCTCTGCTCACAAGGGAGGCATTTAGTGCACTTAAGTAGTGATTTAAGGAATGAGTCTCCAGAGACCAGCCAGTTACGTTGTGAATTGGAATCTCTTGCAAGATAATCTGACCTACTATCTTTGTGACAGTGTAACGTTCCTATTCAAACCCACAGTTTGCCTTTGAGGAGGATTTAAGAGTTTTACTTCATGTGTTCAGGCTGGCTTCACAGAGACCAAGAGCATGCTCTGCAGGGTTAGAGTTGCCAAAGGGGTACTTATCACTACCTGGCTTATTTGGTGAATGTCTAGAAAAACATAATGCAGGACATGTTTTAAAAAGAAAGGAAATATTTTTGATTGGCATATAGTACAGCAAATAGTGACACCATAATGTCATGTTTTTAGAAGAAAACATAAAAGTCAAAACATATAACAAAAGGTATTATTTATGGCTTTATGACTATAGCCTGAATAAATCTAAACATGAATATGGCAATACAAGTGTGTGGGCATATAATTAATTTTCAAATTATGATTCAAGTATTTTCTAGACTTGTCAGTATGTGTAATTGCGATGCTTGAAATATTGAAGATACTCAATAAAATCCTAGTCTTTCTTCCTTAATATTTATACATTTTGGCAAATGTCAGATCAGTTTTTAGGATGGACACAAAAATTTTGTATGCATTGTATGTTTTCCATTTTTCTGAAAAAGTACACAAGTTTTTACAAGGATGTAGTTGTGAAATTACCAATTGCTAATCATGCCAGACAGATGGCTTTATAGGAAAGTAGATGAAAAAATTGGAGAAAGCCTATCAGTATTGTGTACTCAAAGAAGCCATATATAGGAACTAAATTTTAAACTAATTTAGAAATATTATCCACCCGCCCCCTTGAGCTGATCCCGGAGGACTACATTTCCTCCTGGCACATCTCCATGTGTGGCTCACCATGTTACAAATCACACCACACAGTAATTACGACACATAATGTTTCCGTGTTGCAAGTTGATTTCTCACATTCATCTATTAGCGCTGCAATTGCTGATTGGTTTCCTGTTTCATAAGACATACGCAATAGAGGGAAAACCTGGTAATATTTAATCTGGAAGGGGATACTCAAGTATTCTTTAAGTGTTAGATCAATAAAAATTATGACAAAGCACTTAAGAGTCTAACTTAAAGGCTCAAATTCTCTGGTTAAATAGGCCCATATTTCTCCTTCATCCTCTCTAAATCGAGTTACTTGGATGATTGCAATGTCATTAATCATAGGCCTGTTACTGTTTCCAGCATCCAGTGCATTTGATAATCCCTTGACATCAGTGATAGTGTCCAACTCCATATTACTGATTTGTAGAAGATGAAGAATAATTTTCCCTTCACAAACAAAGCATGATCTTTAAATTCTGCATCCAGTTTTTAAGGCCCTTTACATATTATGTATACCTTTCTAGGGTGTTATCAAACTATTTTGTAGGATAGCTATTTTTATTTTAATCCCTACTGATAAAAAAGGGCGCTGAATTTAGAACCATTTCACATATAATGTCTACTCACATATAGTGTCTTTCCCTGGGCGTGGTGGCTCACGCCTGTAAACCCAGCATTTGGGAGGCAGAGGCAGGAGGACTGCTGAGTTCAAGGCTTGCCTGGGCTACATAGTGAGCTGAGGGCCAGCCTGAACTGCAAAGCGAGACCCTGTCTCAAAATAAAACCCCCAAAAACAGTGTCTTTCATTTCAAATTGCATCACAATTAATTTACTTTTATGCTGCATTGTATTTTGCTACTGAGTATAATTCTGTACCAACTGGGTTATCAAATCAGGCTCATTTTTTTTCTAGTGCATAGTGTGCCAGTTACTAAAAAGATGAATTTTATAAAAGACATTTATTCCTGAGGCTGCCCGACGTTAACACATGGGAGACCAGGTGTCAAATTTTCCTCTGTAAGGATGGAGGTGTCTGTGGGCTAAAGAAACATGATGCATTAAGGTGAAGCTAAAGGTGGTTGAAAGCGAAGGAATCAGCAGGATGCGCATGCGCACTCAGTTGTCCTCGTGTTTCCTAGCAAGAGGGTACAGACAATGCAGCCTCGCCGGGATGGCGAAGCTGTTGCTTCTCTGATATCGAAGACTTGCTCCACGGTCGCAAGTGCAGAGCTGGTGGTTTGAACGAAGTCCCTTTAAGACTCTCAAATGTAATGTAGGCTACAATGGTCATCATGACACACACATATCAGAGGTGGTGTCTGTAGGAGCGTTGGTGGGAGAGTAATAATAGTTTTGTTGCTCAGCTAAAAGAAAAAGAAAGGAAAGATAGAAGAAAACAAGATCTCTTGCAGGTGGGAAGAGGTTCAGGAGACCAAGAGCAAAGGCTGAGGGGGTGGGGATGGAGAAATAGAGCAAAGATATTCTGTATCCAGGATCTTAATTATCGCCATGAAGTGGACATTGTATGCCATAAACGTGAACTCAAGTTAATAACATCAACAAGAATGACAAGAGCGTGGGGGACTAGAGAGGCTCGAGGCAGGACGGGGATTAAAAAGGAGAAACGAGTTTCATCATGGACATGTACTGAGCCCTCAAGATCACTGGAAAGTGCATGTAGCTGAAGAATGTACTGATAAAGAAGTTAACTTTAAGCAAGTGACCTAAGAGCTCAAGGGTTTGTTCGGCTTTTCCTCCCCTTTCAGTTGCGTACTGTGCATGAGCTCATTGGAAGACGTGCATATTTATCATGTTAAATTTCTGTTTCCAGCTGAAGAACTTCATGAAGAATTATGACGGCGTCGCTGCTGCGTCTTTCACACGCGCTGTGGAAACCGTGGAAGCCAATGTGCGCTGGAAAATGCTCTACCAAGACGAGCTTTTCCAATGGCTGGGCAAAGCTCTAAGACATTAAGATACACCTTTTGTATATCGCAACCCAGAATTTTATGAGAGGATCTGCTTTACACGGAATGAGGAAAACGGGCAGGTTTTGAGTGCTAACCTGTGGGAGGAACTTTCTCATTTTTGTTTTCCGGTTTGGTGAGATTTTTTTTTTAATTTGTTTCATTCACTGTGTTTTGTTTATCTACTGGGCGTTCTCTAAAGAAACCCTTGCAAGTGAGACTTGCTCTGGTTGCTTCCGCTGTACATTCCTTGCTGTGCAGGACCAGATGTGGTAGTGGTGCATGTCTGCATTGCGTCCGTTTCGAAGAACATATTCAGACTCTTCTGTGCATGGGTGTATGGTCCTGCTGTGTTCCAGCATGCTTCTTTAAAGTGTCCCATGTTTTATGTGAATATATGTCACATCCCAAAGGGGCGTTATGCAAAAGCACAAAAGGTTATTGATGACAATCGGTGTTGCGATGAGAGAAAAGCTGAAAAATTTCATTCTCTGTCTTGGACAGTTTACGGATAAATTAGCCCCATAAGTGATCAGTGCCGCTTCTTTCAGCACTGGGATTATCTGGCAATGATTACTGTCTCGATAACTCACTTGGAGTTAAAGCTGTGTACGCATTGAAAAAGGTATATAACGTATACATACGTTTATGTACATAGGGGCCTCCATATGTATATAGTATGTTGTCCACCGCACATGTGCAGAACATCTCTTCAGATCAAAGAAACTTTCTGTCGTTTTATAAATGTATGGACATTTGGAAAAGGCTTAAAAGAATTGATGTCAATATTATCCTTTCTGATACTTAATTCTAAAGTTATTTTTTATCTACTTCCTAAACAGTTCTACTCCACGATGAGTTTTAAGCAAATGTATTTGTAAATAACCTATCTTCTAGTTCTAAGTCAAAAACAACCTTGCATATGGATTCTGTCATCATTTGGATCAAATTTCAAGTTGCATAAAGCAGTTGTGCAAATGTATAATTATTCGTACTGAGAAAATGTTTATTTTTGATCTTACACTGAGTAGTCCAGAGTGAAAAATTCATTGTGTGTTGGTCTTTGTGTCTGTGTTTCTCTAATCCTACATTAAGCAACCATACTTCAATGAGTCTGCTAGTACTTTATGACCTTTTATGTCAGTTGTGCCATCCTTTTAAAACGTTACTTTCCTTTTGTTAATGTTCAGAGCCTTTCTTTTCACCTCCACAACTGTGTTCTACCTGGAATTTTAAGTAACTTTTCCTGGCTGTGTGTTATGTGACATCAGGTTTTAAAATGATATTTCACCTAGTGGGCCAGCTCTTCAATCATACAAGGTGAATATGTTTTAAATTGCCATTATGAAATGCTAGTACAATGGTACACACACACACACACACACAGACATTTTGTGATAAAGGGGATCAAACTGGACCTTATGTTTGCCAGGCAGGCACAGTACCACTGAGCTACATCCCCAGCCTGCTTAAGCTAAATATTTTTGGACACTATTTTCTGGAAGTATTCCACTTCTACAATCCTTGCAAATTTCTGAAATGAATGTATTCTAGTATTGTCAGTCAATACTGAAGAAAACAGAATGAAACTGGAGCCATAGAATTATTTAAATTTATATAAAATGCACAATTTCCTACTTCATAAATTAAAATCACCTAAAGATAAGTAATACAATTTAAGCAACTAATATGAATCATTCCTACTTAGATTTTCCAACACTTCAACAATTACATAATAAGTGTTAATAAGGCATGGTAATATGTACTATAAAGGGTAAAAAGGCCACATACCAAACCCGATGAAATCCAGTCACTCTGTGTCATAGTTACGCTCTCTTTAAGGACAGTTTCTAGTACATAACAGTAATACGTATCACACTACTGCACACATTGTCTTGCCGCTCACTTCATGGAGTAGATGCTAAAAGATTAGACGTGGTTGTCTTGTTCTGTGTCATGAATTATGCAAAATTCTTAGTTGCTACAGTTTTTTAGGGAAATCACATCTCCAGTTTTGAGTTAGAAAGACCTTTATAGTTTTTATCCTCCCCACTGTTAATGATCTGAATCCTCTTCAGTGTTTTAGTGGCCTTGAAGAACTGGCTCAGCTACAATTCAAATCCTAAGTGTGTAATTACGTGCAATGTTCGATACCTCATGTGATACTTGTTCAACAGTCTATTGGTACCAATGGCATTGAAATAGCATTTTAGTTCTACATATTTTTCAATAATTTATCATTTTACATTACAGATTTTTAGTTGTTTAAATAAGTAATATTTTCAAAATAATAAAATAGCTGATATCTCAAAATATTCTGTAAAATGTAATTATAAAATTATATTTTCTACTTAGAATTTTTATCTTTTCTCTCTTTTGTCTATTTTGCAAATCATATATAAGCATGAAATAACAATGAAAAGTATCCAACATTTAGTCTTAAAAATTTACTGTGCCAATATATGTATGAGAGCAAGACATTGTTTCAAGTAAAAAGAACTAAATTATTTACTCCAGATGACTTCTGAATTAAAAATTTCTCCATTTTTACAGTTTTCCTTAAAAAGTTTGTATAATCTTTGAAAATTTGAAAATACCTAATCTTATTATTAAGAATAACATGCAGCATTAGCTGTCTTCTAGAATTTCAATAATATGTATTTTTTCAAGACTTTACACTCACTCTGGTTTATTCTACATCAAAGATAATTATATCATAGAACTGAATTTTGTGGTAGTACAATTGCAAATATTATCACTGGAATGTCATACAAAGTTGTTAAGGTTATACTATGTATTTATAAAATGTGTTTCATTTTCAAAGAACTGTGACACATGATGTGTTATTTTGTTCCTGGCTGTTCACAAAAACACTGTACATGAGACTCTATCCTGAAGATGAACTGAAGCTTCTAGGAGCAACTTAAAATTATGAATATTTTGGGAACTGATCTAATCATTTAAGCCTTTAGTGTAGCTTTCTAATAACTAAATTATAAATACATGTTAATGTACCTCTATTGAGCATTAGCTGGAGATTTTGCAAATACTTGATCAACACAAAAATACATTATTAAATATACTGCAATAATTATATTTTTAAAGTCTTTAATTTGCATCACTTCAAACTACTAAATAAAAATTCTAATCAGTATTTATTTTGTTTGATGCAAGTATCCAAATATAGGGAGAAATAATATGCTTTATTGAGATACTTTACATTTTATGTCTCTTGCCAATGCTGTTAAATATAACTGTAAGGCACTGATAGTTTTCCTATCAAAAGAAACTTCCATGAATATAGTAAAAGTAGTAACAGATGGTCAGAATTCAGATAAAATACTATCCATCTAAATCATTGAAAGTAATATTCAGTAAAATATTAATAAATCTATGCAGACTAAATTCTGAAAACAAAAAAAGTTTTAATGTAACTATTACACCAAATTAGATGGGATAAAGGGACTCCAGAAGATGTATACAAATACACATTTAGTTAAAGTCTACCAACAATTAAAAGTTTAAGCAATTCTTTTTTTTTTTTTTTTTTTTTTTTTTTTTTTTTTTTTTTTTTTGGGACAGGGTCTCGCTTTGTAGTTCCGGCTGGCCCTGAGCTCACTTTGTAGCCCAGGCAAGCCTCGAACTCAGCAATCCTCCTGTCTCTGCCTCCTGAGTGCTGGGATTACAGGCGTGAGCCACCACGCCCGGCTAAGCAATTCTTTTTTAAGAAGTCGGAGAACCTAAAATAGCTAACTCTTCTGAGAGCTCCAGTGTAGAAACCACATGTACTTATAAATGAAGTAATAAAAGCACATTTAATTCAAAATTTAGATTTCCCCACCAGATTTTTTTTATCAGAGATCATAATCAAATTATGATTTAATATAAATTGTGAAATAATTCAAAATAATTAAAGAAATATTGACTGACCACCTATTACCTACCTTAAAACAAAAGAGAGATGAATACACCTACAGGAACTCATAAAAAATGTAAAAAAATACAGAAATTATGAAGAAGTAAGAATAATGGCAACGTGAAAAATAATTATATACTCCAAGAAATGGTAAATCGTTTTGGAGACAGTCACATAGTTTGTGCATTAGTTCTCAAGCTTTGGTATAGTTTTTATGGTTTGATTTCACGTGCTTGTATTTTATGAAATTTGTATTAATTTGGAGTTTTAATAAAATCCTACAGGTGAAACTAGTAATTGGAATGGAAATTGGGATAGCATTTAACCTTAAGTAAAGTTGTGTAAGTAATTTAGCAATATTGGTTAGTTGAGAATATATGTTTAGTCTACATTTGAAAAGTAGTTCAAGTTTCCTGAAATAGTTTTAGCATATTTGTGTATGTGAAATTTGTTAATTTCATGTTAGTCATATATTTCAAGCTCAACAGTACTTATCTATCTTTGGAAGTAATTTATTTCTTCAAATTAGCATATATGAAGTTGATTGCAAAATGTGCTTGTAAATTATTCTAGAATTTCAGACTTTAATCATAAGATAGAGCCTTCAGTTCAATTGGCATTAATGAGAAAATTTGTGAAATAAATACTTAATCTGATACATATTCAGGAAAATCTAGCAATAATCTGTCATAGTAGCTTTTGTTTTCAATTTTATTTTGAGATTTAAATAACGAAAGTTGTAAATTTATCTTAAGTATTTTTAGGAAAGTTATTGAAAATACAAGTTTTAAAGTTAAAGATACTGTTTATGGATCTCTGCACATATGTTTAAATAAGATTTTCACAGGGCCGGAGGGTTAGCTTAGTGGTTCCAGCACTTGCCTTGCAAGCGCAAGGACCAGAGTTCGATCCCTGGTAACCACATATAATGCTGGGCGTGGAGACATGCCCACCAACAATCAACACCGCATACCACAATGCCGGACGTAGTGGCTCACGCCTGTAATCCCAGCACTCGGGAAGCAGAGACAGGAGGATTGCTGAGTTCGCGGCGGCTTGCCTGGGCACCATAGTGAGCTCAGGGCCAGCCTGAACTACAACGCGAGACCCTGTCTCAAAAAGCAAAAAAAAAGATTTTCACAAACTGGACCTATTACCAATAGATAGTATGATTTTACCCAGAATTTGCAAACTACACTTTAAGGCTTTATTTTGAGATTTTGATACTTTAAGAATATACATTGAGGGCCAGGGATTTAGTTCAGTGGTTCAAGCATCTGCCTTGCAAGCACAAGGTCCTGAGTTTGATCCCTGGTAACCACGTACCACAGTGCCCGGTATGGTGACTCACGCCCACCAGCAATCAATACCACACACCACAATGTTTGGAGTGGTGGCTCACGCCTGTAATCCCAGCACTCGGGAGGCAGAGTCAGGAGATTTGCTGTGAGTTCAAGGCTTGCCTGAGCTACACAGTGAGTTCAGAACCAGCCTGAACTACAAAGTGAGTCCTTGTCTCACAAAAAAAAAAAAAAAAAAAAAAAAAGAAAAAACAGTGCATTGAAAGTTTTTAACTTTTCCTAGTTCATGTACTAATCACTAAGAAAAATATGACTGAAGTTCATCTTCCTCCAAATTAAAGTGCTTTGTCCTACATTATTATAAGTGAGCGAGGTTATAGGGAAGGGGCAAAACTTTGATTCCTATTGCATTTCAGGCAATTTGTAAGTATCTCATTTAACAACCCTGTGAAATCTCATTGATTGAAATTATCAATGAGTAGACGGGCTCAATACTAGTTTACACAATTAATTAGTGGTCTTAGATGGGATACAAAACTCTCCCAAAGCAAGCCCTGTGTGGGTTAAATTAGTAAGCAATCTGCCTCCAGCCTGGGTGAAAACATGCTCATCCATACAGACTCATCTCTGTAGGAGAGCAGAATACGTACCTCACTCATTCTCATTGTGACTGGCTTGTGTAAAGGAATCATCCTTCAGTACTTTCAGGTTTACTACTCCTTTCTTAACAAGCTAACCTCACAGCATCTATAAGTAGTTTTTATAAACACTATTTTACATGCATGTCTTTGTGTAGTGGGTTTTAAGCTATAACAAGCAATTAGTTGATGCGGCCAAGGAGCCATAGAAAGTAAGTGAAAACACTGAAAGGATTCTGAAGCTCTTCACCGGCAAACCCCAAAGATGAGATTAAATCCAGGTCTCTCATGTAGAAGAGACACACTTGTCTAGTCAGGACTTTCTGTACACCTAGAAGGAGGTCAAGGTGTTTCTCGTTTTCTGCTTACAATCCGGTGGCCTACAGCTGCTTAATTTCCTTGCAGTCACTTTTTCAGTGGGCCTGCTGTGTGTAGATACAGTATGAGATAACCACTTTTGCTTGCTTTGGCACAGGTCAACTTGCTTCTAATGGTATACATTTTTCTTATATCATGTAAGTCAATGAAAGAGGAAACTTTTGTAGAAAATATTACAGTGCAGTTAAGAACATCTACCTTGAATGTATGGTGCATTTATTTTCTAAGTTAGTCATTCAGTAGCTCACAATATTGTACCTGTAGTTTTGCAGTGTTGTATATGCTTTAATGACCATTTCTGTCCTCACCTTGACAACACCTTATGACCTACTGGGTGAGAAATTTATTGGTAAGTTTTTGATATTAATTTCATTTAAATAAGTTTCCTACCTGTCATCTCTGAAGGACAAAACATTTTTTAAATGAATTTCTCCACAATATTGTATTCTACTTTTAAAAATATTACATAATAGTAGCTTCACATGATTATTTAAATGGTACCTGTACATTGCCATCTAGGAATAATTTTGCTGTTTTTCATTGCTTTGTTTTGTCTTTTTTGCATTTGAATGATCTTCAAAAACATTAGGGCTATAAAATAGACTAGGACTATGACATTTATGGATTTTTTTTAAGTTACTTGAACAGTAAGGAAAATTACCTTTAAGTTTTCATATTTGGCTTTTTGACAGCACTGAAATTATTAGATATTGTTTTGAAAATACTATACAGACTATTCCTAATGAACTTGACTTTATTTAGTAACAAAATTTATTTTCCTATATCTATTTTCCAACTGAACAGACTTATTTAAAATAATATCACATGGAAGCATTTTTCCCCGTTCTAATACTTCTTGATTTGAGAATTTAAAAACAAATGTTATTTTGGTAAAGACAAATGCTTTAGCAACTACTAAAGCACTTACTAAATAAATAACCTTGTTTTAGTTTAATGAATGTTTTCTATGATATATCTTTAAGATTATCCAGTAGAAATTGAGTCAGTATGTATTCAACGTGAAATTCTTAATCCATTCTGATGAAGCACTAACAAAATGGATTTTTGTAAGTGGGAAAATTTGTCTTCTGTATTTTAAGCGGAACGAATTTGGATTTTGCCTCTGATAATAAAATTTTGTACAGTAACGTGTAATTCATCACTGTCTTAATTTTATGATATGCAGATGAGGATAATTTCAGTATTTTTAATTATTATGCTTCTGTTCTCACCTGAAATTCCATTCCATTTAAAATATTTTGAATATACCTACGTTAAAACTTAATGAAAACAGAAAAAAATGCTGCCTTCTGACACAGGCTTTATAAAAAAATACACATGGTAAAGCTAAAATAAAGAACTATGTATTTGTGGTATGCTGTAGAAGGAAAAGAATTACCAATTCAGTCTACTTTCTAATTATATGTCTTTAGAATAAATGAAATGATCTGTACTTTGGTAAAAGTGATTTCACCTGAAATGCATTTTGGATTGCTTTTTAATAGGTTTTCTACATTTGACAGATTGTCAGGCTCCCTGAATTTCAAGAACAGTTTTCAATAACAACAGAACGATAAAAATATATATAATCATGGCTCATAAGTAGTATTCAAATGTAGTTTTCAGTGCTTCTGGGTTTGTCTCTTTCTAAGAATTGGTCAGAGAACATTAAAACTGACTGCATAGCTGTGCATCTGAGACTTAGAAGCAACACTTTATTCAGCCATACATAATGCTTCTGTGCTGGGAAGATAAAGGTAAATGCAGCCTTCTCAGATGGCATTAGGATTCTTATTAGAGGACAGAGCCAGAGTCTATATCTATATGCCTCTAGCTCCAGTAATATGTGTGCTATGCAGTTTTCACGCAATGCATATTTGTCCATTTATTACACACACACATATACACACATAAATTTCATTACTAAAATGATATGTGAGTTGCAGACCTTTCATATAACTAGAAAGTGTTTTTTTGCAAAATGTTGGTATATAGATCATGGTCACCAACTTTATCTGCAGAGACTATCAAATAATTGTTTCATTACATTGGCATAATAACAAGGATTCTTTCTAGCAATCTAGAATGAACCTATTTACAAGCAATCTGAATCTGGTACACAGCCTCTCCAGAGATTCTGTCTGTAGAGGTGGGTGAAATATACCAATCTGCATGTTGAACCTGTATTTGTAAGTGACTCTGTCGCAAGCAATCCATTCATGATACACTTAAGAACAACTGACAAGGGCAGTGATTCTCCACCTCAATTCTGGGTTTGCCTCACCTGATTGGCTTTTCAGACATGATAATGATTAACCCTATTCTGAACCAGTTAGAAAAGAATTTGCACACTCAGGGGGCAGAGACAGGAGGATTGCTGAGTTCGCGGCGGCTTGCCTGGGCACCATAGTGAGCTCAGGGCCAGCCTGAACTACAACGTGAGACCCTGTCTCAAAAAGCAAAAAAAGAAAAAAGAAAAAAAGAAAAGAATTTGCAAACAAGGGCCATCAACATCAGCATATTTTTAGTCTGACTAATTCTGGTATCCAGTGAGGTTGAAGAAGACTTAGACAGGAGTTGACCATAAAGTAGCTTCAGCATTAGTTACAAAATTCTACTAGAAGTACCTATTTCAGAAGTCTGGTAAGTTGTAACTGTTGCTTACCCTTCTTATCAAATACAGAAGAAAAATTATGTTCTAAATTAGCTTAGCAGTGAAAAGCAAACAGGAGGGTTGAACAACTGACTTTCGTACAGACACGAGTGTTTGATGCCACCGATGGGGATGACTTCTCTTCATCTAGTGCCCCTGACACGCTCCCTCACCTACTCTGTCTTCTATTCTTCCTTCTGGAGTCCTACACAGAGAGCTGTATCCACATCTTTTATCACTGTTAACAACTTTCAACCTTCATTTTTATATTTTAAATGAAAGGCCCCTCGGAAAGGCTTTCTATTGAACAACTCCACCCTGTGGTCTATAGTGCAGAATTTAAAAAAAAAAAAGTTCTTTCTATTGTTGTTCATCTTGCAAGTGCTTGAAACTGGTGATCAAACATGACACGTTTAAATTGTTACAGTAGACAGATAAACACTCTAAACTGTTATCAGATTCTATTGTCGCCTGAGAGATGATTCCTTTTTGTTGTTCTCCAACTTTATTCTTTATTGTTCTTCCTCCTTTGCTCTCATGTGACCTGCCAGCTGAGCACCACGTCTTTTTCAGTAATACATAACCATTATTTCACTTGGCATTGCAAAAAGAGTAGTGAGAGTTTTGAGCTGCTCTGTATCAGTGTTCATAATAGAAAGTGATACGTGTTCCTGGGGTTGTCAAACAAGACCCACAGGGCATTCAGCTGCATTGAAACTGCCGGGCTGTGCTTGGCAGTTTGTGGTCATTTGTCAGTCTTTAGTTCTAGTCTCTCTTGGTTTGTTAAGATTTCCACTTTGTTCCTAAAATCTCCTGCTAATTAGAGATTTCAGAACACAAACTGTCCCCTCACCACTGGGGAAAAGTAATTAGAAATGCTCACCCTAGAATATATCAGCAAACCCTAGAAGGTGGACCATTTAATTAGGTAATTCCTGAGCCATATATAATAACAGTGATAAACACCTACTTCTTCTATAGTGTTTTTGCTATTTTTCCATGCCATTTCACATTGCATGCCATTTTATTTATAGGGTTCAATAGTGAGGTCAATCTCAGGAAATTTTTCTATAGAATAAGAACTTCCAAGTTAGTAGCTTATTATCAGGTTATCTCAAATTTTATGATGACTGACCTCATACAGATATGCATGATAAATTAAGGGCTATTCCAGAAATCCAGCAAATTCTGTGTAAAAGGGATAACAGTACAGAACTGTGTAGGAGTCTATAAGTTGAACCTTAATAGGAATAGAGTAATTCCAACATTAGAAATGCACCAACATTTATCATAAAGAAGGGATTGGACCATAGGCTTTCTGTATTTAACAAGACACAGACTTCAGCACACAGAACATACAAGTATTCTACAGGTGAGTGAGCAGTTCCAGGAGGTTTAAATATGTTCTAATAGGGTTTCACAGGCAAGCATTGGTTTGGTACTTGCTTTACACAAATATTTTTCAGTATTGTTTGAAATAAGTGGATAAGATAAATAGAATGTTTCAAATGATAAATGAAATACCAAAATAGTAATTTCAGTTCTGTACAAATAATGTACAAAGAAAAGCAGCTAGTTAGTATTTACAAGTTATGTGTGAGTATATTGTATGGAGGAGGAAAATTAAAAGTGAAGGACAGCTGAAAATGGTTAATAGTTTTTAAACCCTGCATGTTTCTACAAGAAAGTTATTAAATTTTGTGAAATATGAAAATGGTTTTTCAGTCTTAAGAATTAAGTTTTTCAACTTGCTAGTTTGAAAATGCATGCATATGAAAGCATGGTAATATAAATAGCTGGTGATTTAGAAAGGGCATTAAATGGAAGTTACTACTATTTTTGATTCAATGAAAAGATGTATGAGTTTCTAGAACTGGCAAGTAAAATTGAGTAGCTATCTGTGTGCATGGAAACGGGGTGTTCCCTTAAGTGCCAAAGGGAGTATTCAAAATCCATCATCAAATGCCGGACGTGGTGGCTCACGCCTGTCATCCCAGCACTCGGGAGGCAGAGACAGGAGGATTGCTGAGTTCGAGGCTTGCCGGGGCTACATAGTGAGCTCAGAGCCAGCCTGAACTACAAAGCGAGACCCTGTCTCAAAAAAAAAATCCATCATCAGATAGATGAAACTGAAAAAAATCAATTTACCCTATTTCTAAATAAAATATCAGAATGCTATAGTTAAACATGATCATGAGCATCTTCTGTCACAAGCTTTTAAAAAATAGCAATGCTGATATGTTGTTTCTAGTTACTTACGGATTAACTTGATTGAGGCCAAAATCTTTATCTGAATTTTGTACATGTGTAGTTCATTTATTCTGACCATAGATGCTTACTTTAAAATATCATAAAACCTTGGTTTGAGAGCATCATGCATTTCTGAATCATGCTTGCAATTCAAAGCACTTATATATCAAAGCAAATTTTCCTATGAGAACAGAAATTCAGATGATTTGTAACCAAAAACTTCATATAAACAATATAATACCATAATATGGAATAATAAAGACAAACAAATTAACTTGCCCTTGCCTTTGAAAAATCTTGGTAGCTAGAGTGGGAGAGATGAGAAGAAGATGATTGGGTAGGGCTACTTTCTTACTAATGCCATCACTGCTTTCTATTGGCTCAATAGAAACTTTTTGTGCAGATATAACAGGGAACCTATCCATTGATACTTGCTTTTTTTTTTTAACTTTTTGAGGATTGTGCAGGAATGTGACATTGGATTGTTGTTAAACAGATTTGTCACTGCTGTACCCTTAGTGGCTGGTGCTTTTCTACAGAATTTTGCACTGTTTCCATGTTTTACACACTTTTCATTTGCGTCAGGGATTCCTCTTTTTCTCCTTCTCTGGAGAGGACCCTCATCACTTCTTGCTGTTAGACAATGATCACCCATAACCTGGAAGAGAGAGGGGGGAGGGGGAGAGGGAGAGTGGGAGAGAGACAGAGAGACTAAGAGAAACAGGGAGCAAAAGACAAAGAGAAGAACCTTTGTCTCAGTTGTGACCATGTGAGTTCAGCATTGCATACTGCTCATATTGCAAAACCTCAGTTGTTTATCAAGTTAAAATTGCTCAAATGTTGGCCTGTCTTGTGGAACATTTGAAAAACAACTTCCTCACAATCCAGTTTTACTATACTTACACCTTGATGTATTTCATTTTGCAACACAGGCCTTCTATGCAGTAACCAGAGTGTGAGCAAATTATCCATCGTCTTGACCTAAATACTGTGTAATGCTCTCTTACTTTGCAGTTGCTTTGAAGGATAAACTTGACTCACATTGATCTTAGACTCAATTAAAGATCTAAATACTGTCCAGCCAACTCTCAGTTAAATACTTGATGTTTTTCCATTTAAGCCAAATAACATCTTGCTCTTATTAAATGTTGTCATATAATTTTTTTTGGAATTTGGATCTTGCCAGCACCATAATAACAAGACTATGTATGTATGACATCCCATCAGTGATACTGTTTCATCATTTATATCATGAAATGAGACCAGTAGCATCCCCTTCTCCATCCCGGAGACCACTGTGCAAGTGGATTATGTTCGATGGTTCTCACTTGGTTAGATATGTAGAGCCTGTGGTTAGGCTTTTTGTATGCAAATCATTTTCAGAGCAGAGACCTTCTGTCCCTTCAGGGTTCGATAAGAGAGTTATGAAGGTAACACCACATTGTACTTCTGATTACTTGATTCTAATAGTCTCAACAGTTTTTTTCATTGTAATGTACCAAAGACTTTCTAAGGTGGGATGAGAATTTTTTATATTCTGATATGTTCTAATACAAATGAATAAAACCAGTTGGTAATCTTTTAATTTCTTTTAGTCACTGAATTTTAAAATCAATTTTAACTGTCTCTTCCTGAACAGACTTTTTTTTTGGTATATACAGTCTCTGGTTTACATTTGTTTAATGTTTTATGTCAGTTTGTTTTATCTCTAAGCTAGTTTACACATTCTTCAAGGACAGAGATGCTGTCTCGTTCTATTTTTGACAGCAACTTTAAATACAATAAATTTTCAATTGCATTTTCTTCATTGAGAATGCATAAAGTGCCAGTAAAAACCAATAACTTTCTGGTCTGAGAGAAATATCCCAAAGCAAGAAGTGTTTTAGGGACTTGAGACATAACTAGAATAAGAAGTGTTAATCATTTTAAAGTATTACAAAGCTAAGGCTTTAAAACTCACTCCATCCCTTTCACTTGTTAAAAAAATATCACTTGAGAGTAACGCTATCGACTTTGACCTGCTTGGTAGAGAAAGTAGAAGAAGAGAAGGATAATAAGGTACTATTTCATGACACATCTATTATAGCAATTCATTTATAGTATGGAGCCTTTGTCAATGATGAATGCATGTTACTGTGGTGCAAATATGAGCGTACCTTGGCTTTTCAACAGTAAAACTGCCAAAGGTTGTGAAATGCACAGGGGAGAAAGAAATTTTAGTTTAACTGAACTAACCAAAGAAGTAAAAATTTTTTAAAAATTCTCTTCAAAGAGACTTTTTTAAATTGAATTCTTTATTGGTACCATTTATACACATCTCACAATCACATATAACATTGGGGGAATTTGTACCAGTATATGACCCAAGTTAATTCTCATTTTTACCCATATCCCTACCCACCCACACCTCTATATACATACTCTTTTATTTTCTTTCTGAATCATATTTATTCCTTCCCCTCATTACATTCTCACACCAAATTTCCTATGGAAATTTTCCACTCTATAAAAGCTGTCATACTTTCTAGAGCTCATTTGCATCTACAGATGTTCATGTCAAAGATAAGATCTGGTATTTGCCTATATGTGATCTGTTTATTTCACTTATTAATATATCCTCCAGGTGTCTCCATTTGCATATAAATGAATCAATCTTGTAATTCTTTATGGCAGAATAATACTCCATTTTATTAAAAAAAACACAACTTCTTTATCCAGTCTCCAGTTGATGGGCATTTGGGTTGTTTCCAAGATTGAGCTATCATGAACTGAGCTGCTATGAACAAGGGTGTACATCTGTCTTTCCAATATGATTTTTTAAATTCTTCTGGGTATATTCCTAGCAGGGGGATAGCAGGATCAAATGGGACCCCTAGTCCTAGTTTTCTGAGAAATCTCCACACAGATCTCCACAATGGTTGCACAAGTCTGCAATCCCACCAACAGTGGAGAAGGGTTCCTTTCTCCCCATGGCCATGCCAGCATTTATTGTTGGTTGATTTTGTGATAGTGGCCATTCTTTGTGGAGTGAGATGAAATCACTAAGCCACCTTATCTTTGACAAAGGAGGCAAACATCCCCAATGGAGGAAAGACAGCCTCTTTAAAGAGACTTCTGTTCAGTAAAAAGATTCTGTGATTTAAAAAAAAATCACATATACTTTTAGTATTAAAAAAAAGTTCACATAGTTTTTAATGCATGTTATCTTCTGAAATTATCTCTACATAGAAAACATTTACAGTATCATCATACTGCCATAAAATGTAAGTTTGTCAAAAAAATGATGACAGAATGTCTTTGGGAATCTTTGCAATTTCTTACATTGATTTGGAAAAATAGTGCTGTTTTATTTATTTGATATTTTATTATGAAAAGGAGAGCAGCTGATATTATGTAACTATTTCCCATGCCTCTGTTATGCTTTTTTAAATAGTAAGGATTTAAGTTATAATCACTATGAGAATAATAGTAAACTTTTATTGGTAATGGTGCATTCAAACCTATATTATTAGATGGTGAACTGGCATTAAAGTAATATAAATCGTACTTCTTATCCTTAAAGAAATTTTTCTGTTTGGACAAGCAACTATTATAGATGAAGTGGGTTATCATAAGAGAATACAGGCAAACACATAGTGAATATTTTCAGTTGACTACTGTGTACTAACTCTTGATGAAACATTGTAGAAAAAAAAGGGTTGGAGAAAAATTAACTTTATGTGTGATATTTGGTGAGAGACAATGAAAACTTGTGATTTGGTACAATAGAAGGTAAAAAATAATGATAGAGAAGAATTTATATTAGATCTTATGGAGCTCTGTGTTTCCTTAATCCACTAAAGTTAAATAAAGGCTCAAACTAATTGGTCCTGAATTCTCAGTGATACAATAAGGGCAAACTATTTTTGTTTAAAGGATTACTCTTTGGAAGTAGTGATGATAATAGGGAGAATATCAGGTGTAGAAAACTATTTCCTTAATACAAGATTGATAGATACATTTAGCAAAAGAGAAAATTTTTAAAAATATGGATAAATGCCAGGCGTGGTGCCTCATGCCTATAATCTGAGCACTTGAGAGGCAGAGGCAGGAGGATTGCTGAGTTGCCCGTTTGCCTGGGCTACATGGTGAGCTCAGGGCCAGCCTGAACTACAAAGCGAGACCCTGTCTCAAAAAAAAGAATATATAATACATATGTGTATATATATATCCATATATATATATATATATGGATATATATATGGATAATACTTCAAGATTTTATTCCATTATTTAAAAAGTCACCCCCATCATCACAATAGTTAAATTTGTATTTGAGTACAAGATCTCTGTACCTCTGCACTTATATTACATTAAAACTTCAAGAGACAAATTAGTGCACTTAGTCCAGAGGTGGAGATGGGTGCTTTGAAGAGCAGACTGTACAAGAACAAACCTCACTCCATGCACCTGATTAGAGCTCTCTCTGCCTTTCCCGGACCAGCTCCTTCGTGTTTTTCTCTCACTGTGGCATGTTCATACTTTTCTACACACAATTTCGATCACATTTATGATTTTTTTTTTGGTGTGGTAAAAAAAGTGCTTTCCTCTGCCATTCAAGACTTTTCATAATTTGCCTTTGATGTACTATTCATTCCTTACTTTTCATTTTTCTGCTCTACACCATACCTTGGCAAAGGGATCCTTGCCTCTTTTGCCAGCTTTTTGTGATGACAGACTCAGAAAATTCTTATTTGCTGTCAGCTCGGTTTGCTACTCGGTGCTATTTACCCACCGTACAATGTTTTCCCTTGAGTCCTAGCTGGGCTTCGACTGCCTTAGCCATGTGCTGACACAGATAAGGCGTGCTGGGCTCCTCTCTGCGTAGAATGCGGTGCAAGGACAGATAATATGTAAAGCAGGGATTCACGAGCGAGAGGGAAATGTAAATGAGTGAATCGGAGTTTATGCCCAGACTCTGATACAGAGCGCAGGGGACTCCCGACCCCTTTGAGTACAGGAGAAAGGTAACTGACTCTCAGGAAGTCTTTGGCACATGGATGACTACTGTCCATAGATGCCAAACAAAGGAATAAGAGCTGCAGGTTGTTCAAGGACTGAGTTCCACCCTGCTGGTCTTCTCTTGTGGGTTCCCCGGCTCGTTCTTCCTCCAGGAGTCCTGCAGCTGTTGAGCGCTCACGCTGCGACCCGAGGGCCCCTCACACAATGTACGTGCCGTGCCTTCCTCAGTCTGGGAGCGTTGTAAGGTCCGTTCTGAGGTAGTGTCATGACATCTGTTGCTGAACTCAGCCTCTGCATTTCCCAGAACTACTCTTCAGAAAGCCGTTATTATTTTAATGGGCTGTCTGCGGCGGGAGAAGAGATCCCAAGGCGCTCCTTGGAGATCAGATAACATTCGAACTTTTCTAGCTCCCTTTTTTATTTTATTAGTCCTTTCATCCTAATGCATTTCCTTTTCCTCTCTTCATTTCCCTATCAGTGCTAGCTATCCTCTTAAGGGTCTAATCACATATGCCTAAAGCGCGATCCTCTGGCTCGAAGGTACTCTCTGCCGTCGGTATTGCTGGTGAGAAACGCAGTGGAGACACATCAGAATCTCCAGGTAGGATCCTCAGATCCAACATTTAACAAGCTCTCCAGGCATCTTTTATAACTAGAGAATTTCCAGAAACATGGTTCTATTCAAATACTTCAACGTCTTTCTTATTTTCCTAGAAACCCAATGTACTTACTTCCTCCGTCCTGGCAGTTCTAAACAATGTTTGCTGTTTTATTCTTCCTGTGGTATTTATTCTATTGTGTCTTATATTATCATTTCTCATAGCGTAATGATCTATGCACTTGTTTTATTCCCTTTATCACAGGTCTATGCTTCCTGCAGAGCAGGTCCCTGTATCTCCCAAGCACAAGTTGTAGTTTGCTTCTGGCACGTGCTCAGTTTTTATCTCCAAGAACACATGAAATGGTACCTCCAGGCCTTTTCCCTCTTCTCCTGTCAGTGTTCTGTGAACGTAAGCCACAGTGTAACTCTGAAATGCTTGTACCATATTAAAATAAATGAACTGCTTAGAAAGCCTCTTACTTCAACTAAGCTTAGTTCACAGAATTTTGTCGAGATAAATAGTTGAGTCAGGCTTTCTTTGTTCTCTCTAAATCTCCTTATCAGCAGAAGGTTTATTTTTGAAATTCGTGGCTCAGTATAGTGAGAAGTAGTCCCTTGAATCAAACACTGAAGAACGATTCATGGTTCAGGTCATAAAATTACGTCTGTGTCTGTCATTGGTGAATCATTTTTGATGTCCCCAGTACAGTGTCAATTTTCAAAAGATTCGCTTTGGATGTGCAGTTTTAGCGGGACTATATTTGCTTAGAATATGTCAGGCTATAAAAAAGAGACACTAGAAAACACTATTTAATACCTACAAAATCCAAGAGAATGAGGAAAACATCCTCAAATCAAGATAAGGAATAGGGTCATTACAGAGAAAGGGACGGGGCTGTTGCCTGGGCCCCTGCAGCGGTCCTGGGCTCCTGCAGGGCGGTGCGGTGTCTGAGATGAGAAAGTGGGAAAGAAACACAGAGACTTGAGAGATACTGAGTCTTGGGCTGATCTAAGCCACGCTGGGTGACAAAGACGAAGAAGTCCCGGGACAGCCAGTGTTTATTCATTACAAGAATAGGAAGGAGGGAAACTGAGCAGATCTTTGGACACCTGCTGGGAGCAAGTATCAAGCAGGCAGCACTGTAGAGCGAAAGCACAGGCATATCTTGCTAAAGAGAACAAATGGTTAGTTCAGAAGGGGAGAACTTAGTTGGAGTCAATTGACCTTGGCTGGAAGTGAACTTAGTTCATTACACGGTTCCCAGTGTAATACAGCTGAATGATAGAGCAGCAGGAAGCTTGCGCTAGGACAGCCTGCTGATGCTGGTAGAGGTGAGTCTGCTATAGGCCCACATGTCGCTTGTTTAGTTACAGTTATCAATGAACAATTCTCTGGCACTTAGCTGTACAGAAGTTATTAATAAACCTAACAATCCAAACATGCTGCTCCAGCTTTAAATGACCTGAGTGATTTATTTTCTAGTATTCAATAGATAAGATTTAAAAGAAAAAAGTTTTTACACATCAACTGAAATTTAGTAAAAACACAAACAGACATGCTTCTGTAAACTGATTGAATGTATTGTACTACTTTTAATTAGCATTCAATACTGCATTTAAAGAAGGCATTAAATGAATTTTAGTGAAATTGTACTAAAGAGTTACTCTAGCATTGACATTTACATAACATCTATCACGGAAAGGATATTACAAATGCTTTCACACAGGTGGAATAGATACATTTGAATATTTATAGATCTATGCCTTTCTCAAATGATAGGGGAAGAAAACATTTTAGACAAACAAAGTGTACAAAAGCCTAAGACTCAAATAAAAGGTGAATGCAATATTTTGGATTCAAAAGAAAAATAACTTATTAGCATACAGACAAAAAGTAATATAAATGCAGAAAACTAAACTGTCAAGTGTTAGTAAGTACACATTTCAGAAATACAAGGTCTCCCTGCACTCTGATACAATTCAACAAACTTGACTTGAGTCTTCCTCAAGACAGCTCAAACAGTAAAGTTTACCCTAAAAGAGCCAACTTTTTTGGCTTACTTGCATATCCAAGGCCAAACCTATTTTGAATTCCTACAGAAGATTTCCAAGTGTTTCTTTTTTCCTGGCTTCTCAGTGCCCCTCCTCCAACTCTAAGAATGCATCCTACACACCCTTGCTAAAAAGATTCTTCTCCAACATTGTTTTTATGAAGTCACTCCTCTGCTCGAGCATTTAGAGTGATTTTCTTCAAGTCGTTATGTAAAATCCTAACTTGCCTTGCAAAAATATCTTCTACCAACTAAACTACATCTTCATCCAATCAAACAATCATCATTATCATAAGCACATGAGCCTATCTACATAATCTGCTTGGGTTTTTAAAGTAAAGTATGAAAGATTTTTGAAAAAAAATATTACTGGTGACCTTTCCATGGAATGCTGAATGTTAACTAGAGTACTCTCCAGGAGTTACTTTATGGAGTGCATAATTTAGAGTTGTTTTTGTCTGGTGCATCTTGCACATTTTTGGAGCTAGCCTTCTGGAAGGTTGATGATAATGCACATGTCTTCTGCTCATAAGAATTCCACTGATTTTCCTACCTGGCAGTTTGAAGAATTAGTTGGTGTCATGAAGATGAAGGGTATCTTCTTTTTCATATTATCTAGTTAATCCCATGAGCTGAATAAAAATGTTGCATGGGGTTGATTTTATGTTTTTTATTGATGTCACAGTTTTACTCATCTTAAAGTTATGATTAACAGGATTTAGTATATATAAGTGGTTATAGCCACCTTTGTCTTGGGATGCCTCATAAGTCTTTTGTTCTCTTCTATCCCAGTACATACATACATTCTGCAATGTCACTTACATCCACTTCTTGCTAGAAATATTATCAATATGGGTTTTTTTGAGAGGAAGTAATTAGCATTCATTGAAGGAATTGGTAAATATTATAAACTATTCAGAGGAGCACAAAAAATCATATGTGTAAGGATATGAGGAATGCTGATAAAATTTACTAAGTCAAAAAATTGGTAGGGACTGAGATTTAGCTCAGTGATTCTGGTACCTGCCTCGCAAGTACAAAGTTTTGAGTTCAATCCCCGGTAACCACATACAGTGCTGGGTGTCATAATTCACACCAACCAGGAATCAATACCACATACCACAGTGCCATGCATGTTGGCTCAGGCCTGTAATCCCAGCACTTGAGAGGCAGAGACAGGAAGATTGCTGAGTTTGAGGCTTGCCTGGGCTACATTGTAAGCTCAGGGACAGCCTGAACTACAAAGCAAGACCCTATGTTAAAACAAACAAACAAATAAAAAATTGGTAAAGCTGACCAATGTCTGCAAATCAATAATCCATTAAGTCTCTACCAGACAAAATTTGTGTTTCTCAGTGGACAAGAATCATTTGAAATGCAGTGAGATATACCACCATTTGCTGACACCATTCTAGTAACTGGAAATATAACAATGAACAAAAACTCTCTGCATTCTTGCTGTCTATGTTTGTGTGTGTGTGTGTGTGTGTGTGTGTGTGTGTGTGTGTGTGAATATTTTCGTGTGGGAGGGACTGGAGTTAATATGCTATTAAGAAAATAAACTTATAATATAAACTCTAAAGATCTACTATTCTATGAAGATAGCAAAGCAAGGTACTGAAGCTGAGTAATGTAGGGTAGACAAGAGGAATAAATTCGGTGGCATTTTTAGAAAATGCTCTTTGGCTAAAGTGTTTTTAAGCAGAAACACAAAGGAGGAAATGGAATGCGTCAGGAGTCAGTGGGGATCAGGAGAAGAGAGAACTCCACGTGCAGAGTGGATGGAGTATAAAGGCCCAGGCAGGGACCAGAGAACCAAAAGGGGCCTGAGGTGGGTAAAATGGAATGAGTTGCAGGAAGAGAAGTTCTGAGAAATGGCGTTGAGGTGGCTGATGGAGCTGGCAGGTGTGGGGACATCATGATAAATTTTTCATCTTTTAAGATTTGGCTTCTTCCTCTCCAAGGAAAGCGAAGCATTGCTGGAAGGTTTGAGCTGAGATGTACTGTGATATAACAGACAAAAAAAAATTGTGATTTCTCTAGCAGAAATAGTCTAAAAAAAATCAAAGGTAAAGCAGGGAAAGTTTCACCAGCTGAACTATGTCTCTCGTGTCTGTGAAAACCATTTAATTTGGAAATGAGTCTCTGAAGATATGATCAAATTAAGAATAGGTCATACTAGATTAGGGTTATTTCTAAGCCATTGATCAACACTCTTATAAAAGGAGTGAACTTGTAGCTGGACCTTTAGGTCTGGGCTTGTGAAGACAGAGAGAGAAATTAGAATGATATCATCATGTAAATAGAATAATACACAATTTAGGGCATGATCAAGGACTGTGGGCTACCTCCAAAGTTAGGAGGAGGTAAGGATCCAGATATGTCTATTAAGTCTTCAAACACAGCACAGCCCTGTTGACACCTTGATTTCAGACTCTTAGCTCCCACACTATGAGAAAATAAATCTCCATGCTGTAATCCACTGAGTCAGTGGAACTGTACAATGGAAGACCTGGATGTTGAATATACAAGAGGCCAGTATAATAAATCACTCTGAGGATGGTGGGAACTTTGTCAGACAGAGACTGGTTGAGGTAACAAGGAGCATCTGTGCAGGGGACTTTCACAGGTAGAATCAGCAGGATTGTAGGTGAAGTGTGATGCCAGAGAAGGGAGTTAGGAGGAATTCAACAACAGATACAGGTTGTCATTATTAAGAATTGAATTTATGAAAATCAGACAACCATATTTGTGTGCCATCATGATAGATGTGTAAATTTATGGGCGGGGAATTCCTGCACATTTGCAGTGGAGACGAGGTCTAAAAGAGCCCTCTATCTGGAATTTTCCATTAGTCTAAGACCATCATGTGTCTTAGACTGTTAATATGCAATTGGGCTTTAATTTTCTCTCAAGAAATACCCACTGAATTAAAATTAATTTACCAAATGTCATGATATTGATCAGTTAGATTTCTGTGACGTTGAACTGCCCTGGATGTCATCATCTTCTTAATATGCACTTAATATGGCTAAATAGAATTTATTTACATTCATATTGTCATATATTAAGAACTTTCATACTTGACTCAATAATGTTTAAGATGTAGGCTGTGCTACCTCTTGTCTATTATAGTAAGATTGCAACCAAATTTCCTTAACTTTATTGTACTTTTGAAAGTACATTGGAAAGTCCTGGAGTATGGTGTTTGAGAATGAGGTATTTGGAGTCAGATGGACTGAAAGCAAACTTTAGTTTTTCTACTTTCTGGTGCTGTGATTTTGAGAAAGTAATATCAAAATATATGCTGAAAAAATTAAAACATTTATTCCAGTAAAAGACCCATGACCATTGACCACTCTCAGAATATCCCACCATGCTCTGAACACATGGATTTCACCATTCTTGACATTTTCGAAAGCAGTTATGGGGAAGTCCTCTTCTGTGAGTGTCTAAAAAATGTTATTAAACCGGGCGTGGTGGCTCATGCCTGTAATCCCAGCACTCAGGAGGGAGAGGCAGGAGGACTGCTGAGCTCCAGGCTTGCCTGAGCTACATAGTGAGCTCAGGGCCAGCCTGAACTACAAAGTGAGACCGTGTCTCAAAACAAACAAACAAAAAAAGTGTTATCAAAACTAGCTGGGTTGGGGATTTAGCTCAAGTGGTACCATGCCAACCTTGGATGCATAAGGGCTGGGGTCTGATCCCTGGTACCACAAAAACAAAACAAAACAAAACAACCCAGCAACAGTAATGCTGCCAAGTTCATCTGACGGAAAGCTAGGCTGCATGCTCGGACATTAAGACATGCCCTCAGCCACTGCATTCAATGGGTCTGGCACCATCATGCAACACCTGTCCCTCAAAGTCAAAAATAAGAATCAAGATATGTCAAGTACATGTTTGTACAGGTACAAGTTCCTAATGATGAATATGCTCATAGTGTAGTCCTAAAATATACAAATAAACTCAATTTTAAAAACTAACAGTATCTTTTTGGAGATAATACCTTCAGTGTTTGCATCTTTGTTCCTTAGTTATTTTAAGAAGGTAATTTTTTCACAAATATTAAAAAGAAAGTACTGGAGAATCTTCTGCAATAAGAAAATATCCTTACCAATGCAGCAAAGTATGTTCCAACCAATGAATGTGAATAAATGTGTATTTTTAATTTAAATATTTATTGATATATATACACATTGTGACCACACACAATATTGAGAATTTGTACCAGCATATGACACAATTTAATTATTTTTCCCATTCCCCTAACCAACCTTAAAACCCCTAACCCCTACACACATAAACTTTGTTTCCCTTATTTTTACTACCATCATATTTTTTCTTCCCCTTGTTACTTAACCCTATACCCCATTTCCCTTTGAATATATTTCTATTTCACAATATCCACCATATATTCTGGAGCTCATTTATATCTTCAGTTTCTCATACCAGCAAAAAGATACAATATTTACAGATCTGTGACCTATTTGTTTCACTTATGAATATGCCCTGAAGGTAGATCCATTTGAATATAAATGACTCAAACTTACCATTCTTCACAGCAGAGTAATACTTCATTTTATAGAAAAAACACATCTTCTTTATCCCGTCTCCAGTTGATGGGCATTTGGGTTGTTTCCAAGATTTAGATATCACAAACTGAGCTGCTATGGATATGGCTGCGCATATGTTGCTTTAATTTTTTTGTGTGCATACATAGCAGCAGAATAGCAGGGTCAAATGGTATCTCTAATCCCAGCTTTTTGAGGAATCTCCACACTGATCTCCATAATGGTTGTATCACTCTACATCCCCACCAACAGTGGAGAAGAGTTCCTTTCTCCTCACAGCCCCATCCGCATTTGTTGCTGAATAATTTCAAGATATCTGGCATTCTTTGTGAAGTGATGTGGAATATCAGTGTTGTTTTCATCTGCATCTCACAAATGACTAGAGATGTTGAACATTTCTTCATATGTTTCTTAGCTGCTTTTACTACTTTGAAAAGTGTCAGTTCATTTCAGATGCCCACTTCTGAATTAGGTGTTTGATGCCTACAGAGTATTTCACCCCACAAAGTCAGAATACACATTCTTCTCAGCTGCTTATAGGTCATTCTCCAAAGTAGACCACATGTTAGTTCATAGACCATGTCTAAGTGAATGCAGAGGAATTGGAGTTATCCCTGTAAACCGTCAGACCGTAGTACCTTAACATTGGAGCTCAATTGCAAAAGAAATTCCAAGATCCTTACAAACACATGGAAATTGAACAACCAGTGTGTCTCAGAAGAAATTAAAGAAGTTAAACAATTTCTCATCCTATTAAAAAGCTTCTGCACAGCAAAAGAAAACTGCAGCAGAGCAAAAAGAAAACCAACAAATTGGGAAAAAAAATTTACCAGCGATTTTTCAGACAAAAGGCTACTATCTAGAATATACAAAGAGCTTAAAAACATCAGCCCTCCCCAAATGTGTAGTTTTTGCATTAAAAAATCCCAAAACAGACAAAAAAAAGTAACTCTTTAGCATTGATTCAAGACATAAGCGGAACCATGATAGTGCACCTAAAGACACTGGGCTTACAGGACTCCCAGAACTGCTTCAGAAACTGGCAAGAATGAGGGGATTTGTAGTTTGAAAAATGAAGAGTATTTTTTGGGGGGTAATGACAATGTACCTTTTACTGTAACTTTTCCCAATTTAAATAGTCACTGTATCTGTTGATCACACTACCCATATGTAAATTATACATTGATATTTAAGAGACAGATGACAAAAATGTACAGTGTATGTGTGTGTGAATCTGTGATGAGATTGGTTACCTTTACTCTATGTTTTCATGACAAATAGTATCTCAGGCTTTATGATTCCCTCATTGAAGAGAAATGATCTGTTTATTTCTCTCCTTATTAGCAAGAGTGAACTCCAGGATGACATGACTATTTATGGTGACCTTTGTGTCCTAGTGATTTATGCAACTCTTGTACACAGGAGGAGTTTAATGTTTGAGTCAAATAGCCACATAGCAGCTCAGCTCACAGCACTAAGACAAAGGAGCTAGGGGAGGTCACTGCGTTGTATAAGAATTCTCTAGACTTAACATTTGTCTGAAAATTTGAAAGGAGAAAGGAAAAAAGGTAGCCTGGGGTTAAAATCAAATAATCCATTTACTGAATACTTCTTGTGATTGAATCATTTACAAAGATAAATTTTATCCTTTTTTCTCCTTATCAAACAGTATTTATTTTCATTTGAGAGATAATTTGTTATGTTTTATGCAACTCAGTCATTCTGGGTTGGATAGGGCTTAGCAGTTGTTTGTTAACATTCAAGAGAAAAAAAGTTACTTTTTGAAATCATCAAGCCTAGAAACATTACCCCCCCACACCCATAATTCACAAATTAAGGATATTTCAGTGCCAAGACAATTTAGGAATTTGTATGCTTGGCATACTAGTGGTTTACATATATTTTTAATTTATATTTTATTTTGATTTGTAATGACCTTTATCTGTTCTTTGATGTTGGAAGTCTTTTGAAAAATAGAATGACTTAGAATTCTGATTCCTACTGTCATTAAGAAGAAATATTTACAATAAAGCTCTGAATTTCCTTGGATAACTAATTGAATGCACAGGAATTCGATGCAAAGAGAAGTATGTTGACACATTCCCTGCTGCCCTTCTTGAATGTATGGAAGAGTCTGCCTTTTCACATATTACAGAAGGTAGTCATTGGGTGCGAACTTAGAAGAGGCAGAGCTTAATGAGTAAAGCCATAAGGCTGATGTACTAAATGATTCTGTTGTGAAAGGGGACACAGTTCCAGCATGAACATTCAAGACCTAAGAATAATTGTCATGTGACAATTGATTTTAGGAAAAGGACATTACTTACAACGCTGATATTTTTTAATAATGTCTTTAAGCAATATTGTTAGCATTTATTTGCAAATTTAGGAGGTATGTGAACATTGAAAATGTTTCCATGAATATTCTCTTCACTTTTTGGAGGTGGCCTATCAACTTTTCCGTCACTGGTCAGCATTCTGTATCATGGTTATGAGAAGATGCTTGAGAAAACATTTCTACTTTAGGCTCCTTTACATTATCTACTCAGTCAGTCTTACCTACATGGAAATACAAAAGCTTCACGCTAAGGAAAGTTTCTTCTCATCAGTTCGCTGTAGGTATTTTTTTGTCTTTTATGAGTAAACAGTTTGGCTCTCGAAGGGCTTGAAATCTCTCCAGACAAACTGCTGAGCCAGTGAATAAGTTAACATTATTAGAAGGAGGGCACTGACCAGCTGTTCTCCTCCTTAGGTTGCAGAATTGGACAAAATGTACTTAAGTGGGAAATGGGAAATTATAGGGACAGGAGGACAAAGTGTTTCCGATAGCAGCCCACAGGGATCCTCTAAGCTGAGATGCTTTCCAAGTCTGTACCTTCCCAGTAAGGTGTGGATCCTTGCTGGTTGGGCATGCGTAGCCTAATCAGCTGTAAAATTTGAAGATAGTACTATTGAACACTTAGAGATGTTGTGCAAATTCTAAATGATTTCAATGAAGCCCAACATAGCTGGCAGGTAATAGCTGGCACATACTTGATTTGAGAAGCTAGGATCTCAGATTAAATCAAGGTGATTTCAGTGGCAATCATTTGTTGCCTCCATTTTTAGAGAAGGAGGGCTGGCAAGCGATATCAAAAGTGGTCCTTAGAAACCTGAATGGTAATGACTATTTCCTATTTAACAGTAAAGAAGAGAGAAATCTTAGTATTTCCTGGAACAGGAAATCCATTTTCCCTTAATGGTATCTTATAATGTGCTGCTGCCCCATCCCTGTCAACCTATTTTATAATAATATGATGAAGATTTCATGCTTGTGATCTTAGATTTGATTACATGCCAGATTTTTAGGTAAATAACAAAATACATTTTCTTGGAAATACATTTATACAGATATGTAAAATTCCAATGAACCAATAGTTATATTTAGCATACATATCTAAAATCTTGTTCAGTTTAGTCTATTCCCAAACATTTTTGTGGCAATAGCTAGATGTTTAAGAGAAAGGTACTTGATTTTTTTTACTTTATAGTTAATTATGGAATTTTAGGAAGAATGCTAAAAATTCTTACATTCTTCAAAGCTTTTACTTTTGAAGTTTATTTATATTAGAATTAGAAATAGTTAAGCTTTGTTTTGCAATTTTTCTGCAGTTAGAATACATTTGTAACTTACAACAACAAACATTTTGTACAGAACCCAGAACTGTACACTCAAAATCAATACAGATGTAGGAAATATATACTTCTAAGCCATACAAAAATAAAAGCCTAAGGTAGATTAGTCTCTGAGAGAATTGACTGACATTCAATAACTTTTTGTACAAAATGAAAGTTGCTATGGGCTTCATATCATGGAAATCATGTTCTTTAACCTGGCTCAATACTTTTAAGGAAGGGAGAAAATCCTCCATTCCCTGAATAAAAGTACTTTTATTTTGTTTTGGTGACGCGTTCACTAGCTTTGTCTTATAAGACAAGTTAAAGGGAGTGTTTGTATGTTACCCTTGCCAATAACAGGTAAACAATTAAGTATTTGCAATATGTTCTGTACCAGGGAAAGTGCTCCGATTAATACATAAGGAAAGCCTCATCAAAGGTACACTTAATGAAATATTTCTTGAAAGAATAAAGTTTGTTCATGTGTAATTTCTAGGGAACCCTTTTTTTTTTTTTTTTTTTTTTTGAGACAGGGTCTCGTCTTGTAGTTCAGGCTGGCCCTGAGCTCACTGAGTAGCCCAGGCAAGCCTCGAACTCCGCAATCCTCCTGTCTCTGCCTCCCAAGTGCTGGGATTATAGGCGTGAGCCACCACACCCAGCACTGTGGTATATGGTACTGATTGCTGGTTGATTGCTGGTGGGCATGAGTCACCACACCCAGCATTGTTGTACGTGGTTATCAGGATTGAACTCAGGACTTTGCACTTGCAAGGCAAGCACCAGAACCACTGAGCTAAATCTCCGGCCCCATAGGGAACCACTTTTTAAATCTCTCTTCATTTATCTTTATTTAAAAGTCTTTATTTAAAAAAGACGCCTTCATGAAAAATGTATTAAAGTATACTGTCTTCTAGAAATATGTTAGGCTTAGGTATTTCAATGGAGAAAAAGAAAAATCTAATGCTCAAAAAGGAGTTGTTAACAACAACAACAACAGGTGCATGAAGGAAAGGGCTCAACTCTAGGGATATCATTTAGATTTTTAAATTAAGAATAGATGATTTATTTTAAAACATATTCTGGAAACACGACTTGGCATTCACAAGATAGGTTATGGTGAAGCAGAGGAAAAGGTGGTGAGGCAAACACCATCCCCATGTGAGGCAGAATGAATGCACAAGTACGACATTATACAGGAGGACATTATATTTAGAAATAAGTCGTTCAGTATTACAAATGCAAACAACAAGCAAGTAGTGACAGGCTATACTGAGAGATGTTGGCTGGATTATAAAATTTTAAATTTTCATCTAAGGAATTAGACTTCATCTTATAGTAAACAGAAAGCACTTGAAGAACTGTATAAGACAGATTATTATGACCACATCTGAGTTTTATAGCAGTAATATCAAAGGTAGAGCAGAAAAGGAAAGAGGGGAGGTTGTGACACCAGCTGAAAAAGAACCCCATGCACTCAATAAAGACAGATCAGTCTCTGAACAAAAACACAGCAGTAAAGGCCAAGAAAAGAGAATGTTCTTTAATCATTAGAGAGCAGAAACCCCAGGGTGTAACCACTATTAAACGTGATAGCTATGGGAGAGAGAAGAGTTTTCAGCCATGAGTTGGTTTATGGCTTGAGCATTTCCTGCCAATAAACCAAACCTGGAACAGAATTCAGTGCCACAAAGACTGACAGAAGTTCAGTAGAAGTACTTTATTTTTATTAGCTCATATTTGGAGTGCCTAATAAGTACATTATTTGTGTGTAGAGTTTGTATATGTGCATTACACATCTTAATTCTTTTCAAGCTTCCTTCTCTTCTTCCTCTCAATTCTTCCAACACCTTTCAGTGTGAAATATTCAACTAGTAAATATATGCATTTTATTCCTAGAAGCATTAAAATTCAACTTTAAAACACCATCAATAAGAAAGCAGCCATCATGTTCCAAGCTAGACAAAATCCCCAAACAGATCAAGTTTCCTTGCTGCAGGTCATACATCCTGTTTGTCAGTCCCTTCCTGTCACGTGTTTTTTTCTTCTTCCTTTACCATAGCTACTGTTTCTTCCAGCTTCAGTGTTGAAAATTAGCCGAGACTGGCAGACTCGTGGCCTTCAAAACTTCCACAGTCTAATACCACAGAAAATGTGACTATACATTAATTTGTAGATGTCTTACCATCAGAGACATTCAAGCATTTGTCCTGTGTTGTGTAGGTAGTCTTGATCTGTGTGAACTTTAGAAGCACATTATCTCCAGCTGAATGAGGAGAAGGGGAGTTGTCTCAATAATCCTTTGTTATTTTGACCTAGTTTTATTTGTCATATACCACTTCCTTACCACACTGCTATTTCTCTATATTGCCGGTGAGCTTTTTGTTTCTTTAATTTTATTTTTTGCTAAATCTGTATTTTGGGTGGCCTTATGAATTACTTCTTTTCATGTTTATTTTGGGCTTCTTTTCCTGTTTTGGGGGGCATTGTGCACTTTTTGGTCTCTAAGATTTTGATCCCTGAAAGTAGAATTCTGAACTTTGGTCTTGGCCTAGTAGAATCTGCAACTCCCCTTCACAGCGAGTCATACCCTACCAGTGTTAAAAAAAAAAAAAAAAAAAAAAAAAAAAAAAAAAAAAAAAAAAAAAAAAAAAAAAAAAAAAAAAAAAAAAAAAAAAAAAAAAAAAAAAAAAAAAAAAAAAACGAAGAAAAGGGAATCAGACCAAGTGCAATGCTTTTAAATGACTTAAATTGATACATCCTAGAATAGCTCCACTGTGTTTGAATTAGAAGTTTCAGACAAAGGTAGATTCAGTGTGATATTCTAAATGGCAAAGGACCTAATGCAAAAACTATATAGTAGATATGAGCACTTTGGCGGGAAAATGCAGTGAACTACCTGGAAAGCAAAAACAATCACTTTGTTAAAATTTCATTATGTAGAAGTAGAAGTTTTGTGTTATGATCAAAACATCACACATACATGCTTATTACCCTGAAGAAAATCATTATTAATATCAGTAGCCTCCTTTCAAATTTTCAATATCTATTGCCAGGAGGCTATGATTTCTAAAGGTATCATGATGTAAAAAAGAATAAAAGATGTTGGGAACAAAACCAAGACC
>PVIC010008609.1:0-47763 GCA_004025085.1 Thryonomys swinderianus
TTGTGAGGCAGGCACTGGGACCACTGAGCTAAATCTCGGCCCTGAACGTTGATCATTTTAAGTCTGTGAAGAAATGAAAACAAGAATCAGTTGCACTGCATTTGCATTTGCATTTGCAAGAATCAGTTGCACTTAGACATTTGGGACAAATTTGGGTCTCTGTCACACTTAGCAAAATCAAATTAAAAATCTAAATATTTAGCACTATCATTACTGTTCTCTGACTTACAGAGTTAACTACAGATTTGTGAGAAGAATAAATATTGGTCTTACAGCTTGAAATGTTCATTGCAAAAATGAAGATAACTACATATACATTTTCCCTTTATTTTTAAAATGGCCTCAGAGTTTAATTTGGTTATAGAACACATTCCAAAAACAGTCTAGTGTATGAGACAAACTAAAAACACAAAATACACAAAAATCCCAAAACAAAGAGTGTATATGAGATGCCTGACATTCTCAGGGCTCGTTAATGTATAAAATGCTGAAATCTCATCTAGAAATTTCTCTAACATTTCTTATTACTGTCTAATTGTCCAACACTGCTTATAGTTTCAGTGGCTTCTGTTACTTTGGGGAGAGTTTCTTTGCCTTTTTTTTTTTTTAAGTACTAGACAAAGTAGTTGCTTCATTTGATTTGAACAGATCATGTCAGAAAATATCCTGACAGTGCATCAAATAAGATCTGTATGGATAATGTGAGTTCTTTCTTTTTAATTTTAGAATCAACCTTGTCCTATGTTAGGCAGCTGGAGGCAAGAGTAAGACAGCTGGAAGAAGAAAATCGCATGCTGCCCCAGGTGGGTGACTTCCAGAAGTTCATAGCTAGTCAGTGTTGTTTGAGTTGTAGCTATTTATTTGAAATTTAAAGTTTCAATTACATGTTCTTCTTTAAAAGCTAGAAATCATTTTGTAAACAGCCATTCATTTTGTAGAGTGTGATTATGTTCCATGATGATCATCATATTATCTAGATTTCTAAGTGGTATGCTGTGGTTTCCCGATCTTACATAAGAATGTGAAGTAATTTTAAGAGAAGGAAGAAAAAAAGTAAATAGAACAAAGACACTTTGATGTTACTACTAATATGCATTATGTTTGTAGATAATAAGGAAAGGACTCATTCAAACTCAAACTTTACTACTGTATAAGCTAAGTAAAACAATAGGTATTTTAAAGGTGTCATATCTTAAATTATTACTTTCTAAAATTTTTCGGGTGTAAGCAAATGCTTCTTATACGAAAAAAACAGTAATAGTAATTGACAGCTTTTACTGAGGGCCCCATTTCTCTTTTTCTGATGAATGTAAAATGATACTTTCTATGGAATATTTAAAATCTTACATATTTCACTAACAAAATTATTTCTGTGGGCTATTACATTTATAAGAATATTAGTCTTTTGAGGTAGTGGCTTTCAGGAAGTAATTTGTTGTGAAATTGCAGTAGTCTGATTTTAGGTTAGTTTTTATCACAGGCATAAAGACAGCAGTGCAATTAAAGATTTATAAAATGAAATTTTATAAACAATTGCTCATTCTTTTTGCACTCTTGTAAGTGACTAAAGGAAAATACTATTCAAAGAATTAGTAAACAATAGTTTAAATGAAAAGAAAATGCATTATATTTCAAGAGAATAAGTTTACATATTTCTTCAAAGACCTGGAAAGACACTTTAATTCTTTTTAGTCTTGTTTTAAGACTATTTGCTCACTAATAATGATTTAGGATATTATGTACTACATGGAATAATGCCTTTTTCTCTCTTCAGTTGTTCAAATAAAAATTGTGATATTAGTGGATTCACTTTTCTTTCTTCTTACACTGTATGAGTGTATGTTAAAACTTATAATGATAGGAAAGATTGTGTCATGAATTAAAATACTACTGGTAGAGAGGGTTTCTTTTTCTCCTGTTTTGTCCTTTGTATTGGATTCAGAGTCTGACTCTTCTTAGAGCCTTTGGTTAAAAACATCTCTCCTCATTTCAGTTATCCAAGGACAACATATTTCAGTATACACATATACCAAATATAGCAAAGGACTTTCCTGGCTTTCCTTCAACAATTCTACACTAATTTTTTTTTTTTTTTTGCATTTTGGAGACAGGGTCTCGCTTTGTAGTTCAGGCTGGCCCTGAGCTCACTATGGTGCCCAGGCAAGCCGCCGCGAACTCAGCAATCCTCCTGTTTCTGCCTTCCGAGTGCTGGGATTACAGGTGTGAGCCACCACGTCTGGCATTTCTACACTAATTTTTACAGATTTTTAAAAAATCAATCTTGTAATTGTTTTCACATTTGTTGTACCTCTTTTTAAATAAGTTGGCATATATGCTAGTATTTTAACATTTGATGTGAGCATCAGTTCCCATGCCTGGGAGACTTTCCTGTTTCAAAGGTTAAAAAAAATACGATTTATTATATTTGTTTACACCATTCTTTTCAAGCAACTGAAAATATAAAAGATAAAAAATAGGAAAATATGGTGGGCTGGAGATTTACCCCAAGTTTCTGTTGCCTGCCTAGAAAGTGCAAGGTCCCTGGCTTGATCCCCAGTAACCATATGTAATCATACTGGGCATGGTGATTCATGCCCACCAGCAATCAGTACCATACACTGCAGTGCCGGGGGTGGTGGTTCACGCCTGTGATCCCTGCACTGGGGAGGCAGAGGCAGGAGGACTGCTGTGAGTTGGAGACTTGCCTGGGCTACATAGTGAACTCAGGGCCAGCCTGTCTCAAAAAAAAAAAGAAGAAGAAGAAGAAGAAGAAGAAGAAAAGAAGAAGAGGAAGAGGAAGGGAAGAAGGGAAAGGAGAAAGAGAAAGGCAAAGGGGAAGAAAAGTGTGATGAGTAAGTTTTAGTCTCCCAGGCATGGGAACTGAGACTCACATCAAACATTAAAATACTAGCGCATATGCCAACTTGTTTAAAAAGAGGTACAACAAATGTGAAAATAATTACAAGATTGTTTTTTAAAAAATCTGTAAAAGTTAGTGTAGAATTTTTGAAGGAAAGCCAGAAGAGTCCTTTGCTATGTTTGGTGTATGTGTATATTGACACACATTGTCCTTGGAAAACTGAAATGAGGGGAGATTAAACAACTTCTCTATTTAAGATGCTCGACATATTATTTTAGACGTGTTGGTATTTTGCTATCAAGGAATTTGTCTTTCCTTTTCCATTATTTTCTCTGAGAAATGTGTAGGAAAAGTTGAATCTAAAATGCCATTTGTATATGGGATACACTATTTGTCAGTAACACCGTATCAGATTTTTGCTGATTTCAGAGACGTTAAAAGTGAGAAAATGTTTCAGATTTAAATTGGTATTACATGTGACAGCACTTTAATGGAAAGAAAACCCACTATTTGGAATATATTTTTGGAGATACACAAAAAGTATAATAAATCTCAATTCAAAAACAGTATTTTGTTAAATTTTATCTCAGAAATCATTATCTTGATTTACAGCTAAAATAGATGAGATAGAACAACTAGTTTTAACTTCTTTAAGTACAAACTGTCATGAGCCAAGATGTAAAGGTGCCTTCTAGCACTCGGCAAAATCGGAGGGTCTTGGAGTAGTGAGAATCATAGGAAAGAATTCTCTGGAAGGTTGAGACTTTCTCTGGAGAGGCCAAGGCATATATAATTTATTCTGAAATGTTATTGGCACAATTACAAATATGTCTGATGAAATTTACTTGCAGAAACTGTTTCTGACTGCATGATGTTAGCTGATTTGCAAGGTCAATTCAAAGCAAAATGCTGACATTTCTGCATAAATTAGTCTCAATAATTGAACACTTGAGTTTTAATTATAAGGACTTGCCACTGTGTCTTGATTAGAAGACAGTTCATTCTCAGGTTTATAAAAGCATGTCCATTTGTCTTTGAATAAACAGGAATAAGAATGTCACTCTCATAAGAATCCCAAGTTTGTTAAATATCTTCTCTGTCTGTGGCCACATTGTTTACTGGGAATTTAGAATTTAGGCTTCTTAGGTAAAACATTGACCTGCCGGAAGAAATCTCATTTTTAATCCTTACTTTTATTCTTCATATAAAATTGTATGTAATGATAGAAAATCCTAACTTTGCACCAGCAGTACACATATTTAAAAATGCATATGATGGGTGTAATGTTTGAGATTTTTTTCTCATCACAGGGCAGAGGACTAATTACTTCATTTGTAAATGATAAAGTTGGTCCCAAATTTTAAAGTTTATGAAGAAAGGTCCAGTCATGGCTGGATTCGTGCTTATACCCATGAAGAGGTGCCGAGTTTCAGAACTGTGGACTATTTGCTTAAGAAGGGAGGAAGGTGATAAAGATTGACTTGATCCTGTTCAGTAGGAAAGAGGCCCACGGGAAGGGAGAGGGTCATGCCATCCCAGCAAGTCATCCCATGTGTATGTAGTTTCTTGCTCTATTATAGTGACCAGACTAGGGTCGTTCAGCTATCTTTTAAATCCAGTGTGTGGCCACAGCATTTCAACAATATTCTAAGGTAGAAATAGTCTTATCATTTTTAAGCATTATTTATGAGAATGTTATTATTTGAAAATGAGATATCCTTTTAAAAGTGGGTGCACATGACAAAGATATGGTGAATGTTACATATTCTTCCTTGAGCATATAACTAACATTTTTTAAAGACCACATTTAAAAATATTTCAAAGAATTTCACTTAAACTTACAATACACATAATATTAAAATTGCTCAGAAAACTCTCAGTTCCATTAGATACAAATTTGCTGTAATGTGAGTCCTTAAAGAAAATTTTATGTATTTAAATAATAGCTGTTATATATGAAGCTTTATTTATTTTGAATCCAATAGTCACTCACCATAAAATGAGTCAAATAAGTAACAGACATATTATGGTGTAAAGTTGTAATTTTAAAGAGTTTGATAGGAAAATTAAAAGGTACATGTCTGTTTCATGTATATATTTACCTAGAAATAAAAAACTGATTACAGGGTCAAAGATTTTCAGATCTGAATAGAACCTTCCATATCACATAGGCTAACTCCCTTTTTAGGTTAAGGCACATCAGGTGTATAGAATATGGGTACTGTGGTTACTCGGCAGCTAATTAAGGAGGGACTCAGGTCAGGATGACGGTCTGATTCTGTGGTCTTTCTAGCCTCCCTGTCTGCTTATATTAGACAGCCTTTTTGTGGGTGTAACATACACAATTTAAAAGAAGAGAGGTTTAATTTGGCTCACAGTTTTGATGATCCAGTCCTTGGTTGGCTAGCTCCAAGTCAGGGGCATCATGCCACAAGGGCAGAAGGTAGAGCAAAGCAAGGGAATCCCACCAGATAGGAAAGTCACAAGGACTAGATATACTACCTAAAGTCAGACCTCCATGACCAACATACACAGGGGAAGTATGCTTTGTCAATTTCCTGGGAGGTTCCCAAACCAATCAAGATAATAATTAGGCTCAAGCATCACACACCACTCTTGCCAATTTGATATCCAAACATATCGCTGAAACCATATTAAAATCTCCAAATGTGGAAAACAAGGTCATAATTCCATCAAACATGGCATAACTCTGCCGTGTAAGGTGAAATATCCACTATTCCCTTCCTCATAGCCTCGGTATTTCCAGCAGGATTTAAAAGTCCAGGTCTTTTCTGACAGTCTGGGCAAACTTTTAGCTGTGCACCTCTGTAAAAATAATAAGTAAATTACTGAATTTCATGGTACATTGATGAAAGGTGAGCATTCCCATTCCAAAAGGGAATGGTAGGGAACAGAAAAAAAACAGGACCAAAGCAAGACCAAATCTCAGAAGGGCAAACATTAAGTATTCCAAAAGAGAGCTCAGGAAGCAGTCTTTATTGTCTGCATTCCTGTCAGCATTCTGGTCCTCTGAGCTCCAGTGGGAATCAATCATCAGCCTCTGATTGGAGCATTCTAGACACTCTTTCCAATGTACTGCTCTATATTTTTCCAAACTTTTCTCCTAAACCAGCTCCAAATATTTCTGAATCCCATGGACAGAGTCACAGCAACAACCTCACTCTTGTACCAGTTTTTGTTTTTGTCTGCTTTCTCATTGGCTTGTTTAGCTGGGCTAACGTTTTCAGGGGAATTAGTCCATGGTTGGCTGGCCCCAAGGAAGGAACATCCTGCAGAAGTAGATGGTGGAGTAAAGCGGCTTGTTGGCCAGGAAGCAGAACAGGGGAACCACCAAAGAGAGGAAGAGGGTTAAGGAGCAGACATAGTACCCTATGTCACGTATCTGTGACCCACCCAGACACACACAGAAATATGCTTTGCTAATCTCTGAGGTGGCTGCAATGCCAATCAATTTGTCAGTTAAGCATAACTGTCATATGCCCCTCATCATTTCATACTATTAATAGAATTCAGAGTACGTTGCTAAATACATTTTCTTCTTACTGCCAAATTTATTTTTTAACCCATTTTATCTTTCAAACTAACATTAGCTCTACTCAGGCATCTGACATTTGTTAGACATTCATTCCTGCTTTAAGGAAAATGTTTTATTTTACCTGAAGCAGTAGTATCCATCATAAATTAAAAAGTGCATTTTTCAAGCCTCCTTTTTCCTGGACCTGTTTCCAAATCACTTCAGAATCATAAAATTTTATTATATGATCACAAATTTTTGTATCTGTAGGGGAAAAATTCGTGAGTGACAAAACATGCTCAGAGGCCTTTGAGAGTGAGCTGGAGGTGGGTGGGAGGTAGATTGGTATATCTGTGTTTTTGGAATTAAAGTTTGACAACTGAAATATGTTTATCTCAAATAAAAAGCCTTGTTTAGATCTTTTGCCTGTTGTCTTTTTCTTGAGAGTCACAGGATTTATTAACCTAGGTGTATCTAGTATGTTTTTGTGCTGCATCTGCAGTGAAGAATTTCATTCAAATATGAAATGTCTGTGAGGGGTGGTACTAGAGTAAAGACCTGATGCCTTAGTGTTGCCCTTTAAAGATATCAGTAACCGTTCACATATAACTCCGAGGTTGAAAAACATCATTTTTAAACTATATCCACTTTCACTATTGACTTACAGTCACAAATGATTTTGCATCAGGAAGATGGTTGAGACACAAAGCAAGCAGGTTGCTGTGACTCCAAAGTCAATTAAGTACATTTGTTAAAAGTACTGTTGGGAAATCTGTTCCCTTTGATTAAATGCTCTGGCGCCAAGATTTGCTTCACAAGTCCTGTATGTGTTTTGTACCTGTAAAGGCCCCTTTTGAAACAAACCATCCACCTTGTAAGACCAGTATATGACAGCCGCCTCCCAGGAACTGTGAAGGCTCTGGAACTGCCTGCTGTCACCTGCTTGCAGCAGACCTGCTCGAGAGGCAGGGGGACGGGTACGATGCCCACCGAGTGGGCTCCTTACAGCAGTGTTATTTCTGTGGCGCTAACACACACACACCGATCTAATTTCAGCTGTAGAAATGAAAAATCTTCCTCTCATGTAATTTGGTTACATTGTGGCCTCACAATGCGGTCTTTCAGTGCCTTGGGAAAGAGGCAGGGCTGTTTGCAGAGCAGTTTCTAAACAAAGGAAAAGAACCTGTCATCTTTGCCAGAGTGCTGGGAAGAGTACACAGGAGCCAAGGAAATTGAGCTTCTGAAATCCATGGCAACACAGCCTCAGTCCAGCGTCTCAGCTATGCAGCCCTCCCTCCCTCACCTCTCGCCGATGCTGTGCAGACATTAGCAGCACGCTGGGCAGAGACCAGCTGATTCCCTCTGGCACATACATCCCCTCACGCACTTCCCTTTTCTGCACTGGTGATATTTATTTATTGTTCTTTCTCCTTTTCACATTTTCTGACTTTATATGTTTTGAGCCATATATATATATATATATATATATATATATATATATATATATATATATATATATATATATATATTTTTTTTAAATATATATATATATATATATATTTTTTTTTGTCTTGTAAGGTCATAAATACATAGCTCTTTTAGGGTGGGTCTTGCTGTGGAAAAATGTTAGTAACTGCTGTGCACACAAAAAAATAACAAAGTAATAACAAACCTAATTATGTCATACAACCTGAGCAGAATGAAGATGCTACTGCTAGAAGAAAATTAGGTAAATTCATCAAAGATTGGTTGCTCACAGGCTTACATTTGAGAAAAAAATGCACTTTCATTAAATGAACAGTGCTGGTGAATGATTTATACAATTAAAGAAATGAAAAAATCTTTTATGGACAGTTCAATAGAACTTTCAGGAGATGGGAATAAATAAGAGGTGTGGGTGTACTGGGACAGAAAAGAAAAAGTAAGATAATAAATTAATGGGGAAAAATCATGCTAGACAACCAAAATGGAGGGAGACTGAATTAAAGGAAAAGCTAAATGTCTATTAGGGTAGATTTCAAACTAAAATTTGTAGAAAAATTGTCTAATTAGCGTGAAGGTTTTCTAAATGCTAAGGTTTATGACACTTTTCTGCCATCCCCTCATACTTAGTTTCATGTTTGTAAATCTGATATATCATAAGAAATTCTTCATTTAAATGAGAGAATACAGGTGAAATAAAAATATAAAGAGGAAGTACTCCTATTCTCCTTACTATACTCTAGCTCATGGAATTATTAAGGGCTGTTACCAGCCATTCAAATTTAGTTGTGTTATCTTTTTATAACCACACTGGTGCCTTGTAATCCTTTCTGTTGGTAGGGTACAGTAAAGTTTTTTTAAAATTTCTAGTCACTGAAAAAGTACATCTTTTTTTTAACCTGTCCTTGGAAGAATTTGCCAAAAATATGGGATCCTATTCAGCATTTGGCTTTGCTGCACAGTCATATTAAATAGGATCATAGATATTTGAATGAGAGGAAGTACTAGAGACTTTTGGACAAAATATGAGCAGTAACTGTAAAAGAATTGCCTTGTAACATAGAAATGGTTTTCTAATACTTTGCTTTTCCTAAAATTCCAAAATAAAGCCAAATATAAAAAGTCAAGCATGAAACAATCTTCCTCCTTCTAGTACATGAGGTAACCAGCCCATAGAAAGTGAAAATAGTGTGTAGTTTTGATTTTGGATTCTAATTAATTTAATTTTGTGAATACCATAGAAATACAGATATCATGAGAGTAGTAAATTAGGAATATTGGCTTGTGGAAGCTCATGAAAAAATTGGTTCTCAGTGGATCACGGTCTCCCTTGGTCTGTTTCCCACTGCAGGCTGTGCCTTCTGGCTGATGGAATAGAAGTGTCTAAACCGAGCTGTTCTTTCTGCCTCCAACCTTTCCTCTAATGAGACTTAGGCCTTTTTCACCCAAAATTCTTATATTTCTAATTTCTTTCTTCTTATAGCCTGAGCAAGGTAAACATGCTTATAAAATAATAATTTAAAAATTAAAATCGGTGCCTCTTAATAATAGGCAATTATGGATCCTATATAGGAAAAGTAGACAAATATAATTAGGCAACATTTGTATTGCATAAATATGCCCACAATACATTTATAAATGTAAGATAATCAAATATCTATATTCTTTAGGAAAAATAAGGCAGTTTAAGTATCCACATTTCTTTTTAAAAATCTGCCATTGTATGAAAGGTAAAGAAATCTTAGGTGAGTCATATTTAGAAAGCTGAGACATAATGAGGGGGTGACACTGGACTCCGTTAAAAGATGCAGTATGAGCTTCCTGAAAGGATGTGGCAGAAGGATTTGCAAGAACTCCATGTTAATTAGGGCGAACTCAGGAAGACACTCCTGCCTCCCCGGGCCTTACGCACCTTACTGTAGTGATGTTGAAGGTTCTTCTCAGTTCTGCAAATAGATGTTTATTTGTAGGACCTTTGTGTCTATGTATGATGCATGTGCAAAGTCATGGTGTCCTTTTTGATACTAAAATTCCTTAAAACTTAAAATGTTACGCTCTTCTGGTTTTCTTTTGTTTAGTAAATGCCTGTTTATGCCACTTTAGGTTATTTAATCTGACTGAATTCTCAATTAATAAAATTTTATCAGACTGTTTAAATAACAAACTCATAGATGTACATGTTTGAGGCTCCACCAAATACACATAGAGTAGGTTTACCTTCTCGTCTGTGTGATGTTAGCTTATGTGAATTTTCAGAGATCGTATACAAAACCCTTAATGTTAAAATCTTTATATAATCAAATATAATGAATGCAAAGATATTAGTTTTCCCTTATGATATACATACTCTAAAGTGAATGTGATAAATGCTTGCGGATTCATTCTTGTTAGATACAAAGGCCTCACTTTGTTCATTTCTAAGTATAGTTCTTTCTACCTTGAACATCTTAAGCCTAAAGACATAACAAAGCTTATATCTATGTCTTTGATCCTTGTAAAGTTATTAGGCTCTAGATGAAAAAGCTGTGTTTCAAAGAACAGAGGAAGGTGGTATAGACTAAGTTAGATCTGCCAATGGTGAAGTGGAGTCCATGGGAAACGCAGATGGTTCAGGGCACAGCCCCCACAGAAGGTCACCCCTGGTCAGGACAGAGCTCCTTGCTCTGCTGTGGGGTCCACAATACCCTCAGTCATTGCTGACTGTACTATAAAACCAATTTGTGTACTGCAGTATTGAAAAGAGAACCCCAAATTGTGAGCACTCTGTTCAGTTTTAGAAACTGCAGTATTGTTTATATTATTGTTTTAGAAGGAAATTCCTTTAAAAATTGGTACAAATGATAGCTAAAGACACCAAAAGTTAGGATATTTTCTCTTGGGCACTGAGACTAATACATTTTTTAAAGATCACATTTGAAGTATAACAAAGGGTTGCATATAATAAATGAAGATTTGGCATGTTGCAGGGGAATTTCATAAGTTGGTTTGAAAGAGAATGCCAATCAAGGAAATGTAAGAAAATCAGCTTTTATTTATGTGTAATTTATAGTCAAGCAGTATATACTGCTTAAATATTTATATATACCACATCATAAATTCAACTCTAAAGATGACAAAGATATATAGTGTCACACATTAGGTATTTGCAGTGTGTCTGGACCAAGGAGAAAAATGGAGGAGAAACAGCATAGAAATCTAAAGCAGCTGTACTTTTAATATACAGAAGAGACAATATATGAAGGAGTAAAATGTTTTTGAAAAGGGATATCTGATTTATTGAACTCATTCTGTCCACTAAAGCATCTGGATTGATATCCAACGTTTCTTTTTTAAGAGTACATATTTAAAACTAACTAGGATTATGCATTAAATGAATATAAAATATCTACAATAAAAAGTATAAGACTCCTCGTCAATAAAAACTAGCCTCCATGAGAGCACAGGAGCCGCTGTTTTCACAAGTGACCATTTAGAAAGCCTCCAAATTCCTCTCTGATTTACAAAGACCCCCAAGCTACCATCACTGGTTATCTTACTATTTGTACATCTTACTGACAAAACTTTGTTTTCCTGGCTAAGGAATCATTCTTAGAATTGGGGTAAAAACAGAGATAGAGCCGGGCATAGTGGCTTACGCCTGTAATCCCAGCACACAGGAGGCAGAGACAGGAGGATTGCTGAGTTGGAGGCTTGCCTGGGCTACGTAGTGAGTTCAGAGCCAGCCTGAACTACAAAGCGAGGCCCTGTCTCAAAAAAAAAAAAAAAAGACAGAAAGTGAAAGGAGCTTTCCTCACACAAAATAATACATTTGAAAACACCAAGTTGCCAAAACTGCTCTTGTCTAAAACTCTATTATCAAGTCAGCTTCTGTTAATATCTGGTGCTCATTCCTTATGAGGCACCCAGAAGGGTCAGGATCCATCATTCCCACACAACTTAATTCTATTCAGATTTACTAGATTGTGATTTAAGTGTTCATTTTATGTTTTCTACTTCTGAAGCCTCTGTAGTTATGGATATTAAATTTCCTAGCATATGAAAATATCTAAATGAAAAAGTTATCTCCCTTTGACATTAAGACACACCTGCCTTGGGTGTCATAAAGTCGCTGATATATTTTGTCTGTTAAAGACCCTGCTTTCTTGGAGCCAGCTTTTTCTTAGTCCAAAATGACTTCCATCTGGTTCTGGGTTTAGTAGTTACTTGTTGCCAGTCAGATAATAGAGTTCCTGCTTTGCACGTTGCTCTGTAGTGAACAAGAGGCATGTCTGGTCATGAGAAAGCAGTTCCAATTCCTTTATTGTGTTGCACTGCATTTGAGTGAGATTTATATTCTTTAATCTGTACGTTTATCTGTTTTTGTTCATATAACTGCTATCTAACAATAACTAGATAAATAACAAAAGTAGTCCACAGATTTTAAAGAGGTTAACTATCTCCTTTTTGTTGATTTCTTCTCTTAAGATGGTGTTTCTGAAATTGTTTCTGTACCATGAACATGTACTGTAGAAGTTATGAAAATCTTAAGAGAGAAATTTTGAAAGAGGGCCTCATTATTTGTGTGTCTCAACAAGGCACTCCTGAAACACCCAAAAGGAATTGATTTTCTTATAGACTGGAGTCTGCTGACAAGGGTTCTTCAGAGGGAAGAAGTAGACCAACCACAAAGACACAGAGTGATTGAAAAGGAACAGGTTTGAAAAGTCTGCCTCTTAACTCATAGTGATTATTCCTTCCCACCTCCATTTCCTGGATTAACCAGAGAGTCCTGGGGTAAAAAGTTACTTTTTCCATGGGTTTGGAGCCTGGAACAAAATAGAACCCAGTAAGGGTGACAAAACTTCTCATCCGTGGGAACAGTGGAACACTGAAGAGTTCCAAATGTAGGAATCAAGGAAATGCCAAGGCTATCATTGGAGAAAGTGGTGAAGAATCAAAGTCAGGTTCAAGGAGGCTACAACTTACTAACCCACAGGTCTAGAAGACAGTGAATGAAACTGTATACTTCAGAGGACAGTGGCTCCCAAAAGTAGGCTCATAGGGGCAGAGCCAGTAGAGAACACTGTCACATCCGTGGCCCCAACGTGGCTTTAGGTAGCATAAGAAAAAGTTTGTTATTCATTAATGTCACACTTAACAAAGGGAATTGGGTAGTTTCTAAAGAATTATATTGTTTTCAGAGTAGAAATGCAATACTTTGTAACCTTTCTAGTATAAACTCTTAAGCCCTAAACCTTCTAGAAAGAATTGCCTACCAAACCCTCCACTGAGGGGCCTCAAGTAGTAAAACCATTAAACTAAAACCTATCATTTATTTAACATGCTCTTTCTTCATGCTGCTGCTCCTTAGCATCATCTGTTAACATGGTACAAGGCTCAGTGGCACTCTCTGTCAAGGGTAATTTATGAATTTATTGTCAACTATAAGAGCTACGCTGATAAGTGCTTCACATAAAAACTGTCTCATATAGAAGAGATGATTATTATGATACAGATGACAAGGAAATATTTATTTTTATAAAATTTCTATCTATAGTGACTGTAGCTACAGTTTAGTGAATGATTGAGTGCATTAATTTTGTGCCTTGGCTAGTCTTGAATGTTTTAAGAGATATTTCTAGAAAAATAACAAGGGAGAGACTGCTAAAATAGATATCACATGCATTGCATCATGGAAAGAATATGGGCTTCTATGTAGCCCTTCACAAACAAGAGAATTTCTAAATCCATTCTTATCAGTGAGTAGGAAAACCATTTCTGTCTAAGGATGTCTTAAAGCACTTAATCCACCATTTTCCTTAGGTTCAATATTTCACAGAAGAATGGAAAACTAGCAGGTCTTTGGTAGAAATCAGGTGAATTTTGCATTTTAATGTCTTTCACATTCCTAGTCCCTCTTTCCATGATCTTTATCATATATATATATGTAGCTTATCATACTTGCTGTTCGTGTACTTATAAGGAGAAGAAAAAGTCTTTGACCATTTATGCATCACTAATTCATGGAAGAAACATGTAAGTGGTTAGGAACAAACAGGTGAAACAGGATAGCTGGTCTCCAGCATTGTTTTTGTGGTTTAGGCAGAGACTTACAGGGACGTGAGACGATTGCTCATTTACTTGTCTTTGTCACCAGGACATCCAAAGAGCAAAGGGCAAGGAGTCAATTTAAAAAGATCAGGCAGTATGGTGTTTGTATTATACCCCATAAATATATACAATTATTATTTATAAATTAAAACTTGAAAGACCAGCCAAATGCATTCACGGTGCTTGAATGGTGACTTACGGCAACCTGGCAATTATCAAGCCTCTTTATAGTACTTAGTGTTTCTGAGTACTTTGCAATCGGGTTTATTAGTCATCCTTCACAGCCGCCGCGTGAAGCTAATTGATGGGCCTCTCCACTTTAGCACTGAGGACCAGTGACGTGCTGAGCGTCAGGCAGTGAATGGCTTATGGAGCTCATTAGTCTCTGGGTCGTTTTTCTCTTGTGTTAAAGAATGCTTTTTACATTTTTTCTATACAGCTCTGGCTGCCCTGGAAAATCTACTGTTGATCTAGTCTGTAGGATAATACTATTGTAAAAATTCTAACATTTAAAAGTTTCCTCTTAAAAGTAGGCTTTCCTAAAACTTTTACAATGTCACTTTTCAGAACTTTCTCAGTCAACGTTTCAGAAGAATGTTAAGGATTACTTTTATTAGGTGATACCTTTAGAGTTTTGACCATCTTATTTCTTTCAAGACTTTCATCCAGAAACATCAGGAAGAAATAAGCTATTTTTAACCAGGCAGCTTTTGTTTGTGACACTAGAATGTAGCCAAAAGTTGTATATAGAGAGAAGGTGAAATTATTTTTCATTCAGTTACCTATACTGTCTTTTATGTCTAGAATCTCAAATAGATCTTGCTCTTTCACATGAGAAATGTTGACATTTATCATCAAACTGGTACACAGATATTTAGTGAAAGATAGGTGATTAGTAGGCATTGCTGCTTTTCTTAGTATAGCCACACAATGCTTAACAAATAGGACCATTTCTGTAGGACACTGAAGGTCCTTCATTCCATTCTTCACCTCCAAAATATGTTTTGAGCATTTCTAATGCACACTGCTTTAGGCAGGCTGAATTTGGTCTTGAATATAAAAGATCCAGTCTCTAACCACCTGGAGCTTACAGTTTAACATATGAATTATTTAAAACCATGTACATGTGGTACCTGGAGGTGGTAATCACTATAAAGACAGTGAAATTAGCGTAAATAATTGGAGAGCACCTGCCGTGAGTGGGGCGCAATGATATGTGGAGTTAGAAAAGGCCTCTTTCAAGGAAGTAGCAACCAAAGAGAACTTTTGTGTTTGATGATGTTTTCATTAATGACCAATTTCATTCTTCTCTTTTGGTAATTTTAGCTTTATGAAGTAGGCACAGGCTACATTGCCTAGAAGCATTTTGGCAACTTTTATTTTTTGTGTATCTATAAGCTAACAAGATCATTGTTAGCACTCTGACGTAGAGCCTACAACAGATGCCCTAGATGCCACTGTAGTCTAGCGAGCACCTGTATTATTTGTGTTATTGATGCATACCGTACAGATGTTGTTACCCTTGTTGGAAGTTGACCAGGGTAACTACTGCTTATCCATTGGCCTCTGTCTTGTCTTGACCTTCCTACAGTATCAGAAAATACCTCCTTACAGCATAACATTTCATAGTAAACTATTTATTTTAAATCGCAGTTTAGTTCCTGGGTCCTCACCTCTTCGTGTTTTCTGCTGGGCTCTGATGCTATGCTGAGGTGTTTAACACAGTTACTGAAGGGCTGTGCGCTCTGGTCAGATGCAGGATTAATTAGCATTGCTTTTTCTCCTCTGCGTGCACACTGCTAATTCAGTTCCATGCCCTTGTACTCTGTGTCTTACTCATGCCCTTTTTCATTAAGCCTAATGTATTCATACGTTCCTCTCAGCAACAAGGCTAGAACTTTCTACTATTTAATGTCAGCTAGATCAGAACAGAATTTAAATGTGTCATCCTTCTTCACCCTAGATATTTCTGTGATTTTTCTTCATAGTTGTATGTTATAAAAAGATCAAATATTAAGCATCGACATTCATTACTTAGAAGCAGGATATGTGTGTGTATGCATGTGTAGTAGGAAGATGTAGGCATCTGCATTTTCCATCAATTATTCAACAGCTCTTTTTACTAGGCCTTCTTTATTTTGTCCGTTATTGCCCTGGCCCCAGATGTTATAGGGTAATATAAAATGTTGATCTTAGCTCTTTCAAGATTATAAGGCTTTTTCCCCCTTAAACCTTGCCCTCTTAACTCTTATAAGAAGGCATCGTTCTACCCTTCAGTAATTACTTTCATTTTATTTATTTTTTTGGGAACTACATTTATATGTCTGTAAATTTCACCCAGAGTAATGAATTTCAAAATAATTTTCTTTCCAAGAGCATTGCAATGTTTAATTGGATATTTTCATCTACAATATAATATCATTGTGTGAAGTTTAAATCACTTATAATTTGTATATTTTGCAAACTCTCATTTATTACAAGAAAATATTTGGATGGTATCTATGAGAAAGCCTGCTTCAGAAGTCTGCATTGTTAAGCATCTCTTTGATCTTGACATTAAAGGCCTGAGCAAGGAATGAGATATGTGGCTTCTCTTGGTATTTCTAATTCTGGTGAATGACAATCATTTAGCTGTTACCCAGCCGGGAATTTGGGAGCCATCCTAGATTCACCTCAACCTCGAGGTTTATGATCCACTAGATACTAAGACTCCTAGGGTCCTTCCTGCCCTGCAATCCATCAATAGCATCTTTTTATCCCTTCTGCTAGTCTCCACTGCATGCAATGAGAAATCATTTTTCACTTGATCTTACTTTGTCAATCTCCTAATTGGAACTTTGTTCCAGCTAGTCTTATTTCACCCAAATCATTTTCCACAATACAAAATCAATCTATGAAACAAATCATTTTCTGTTACAGTTCATGGCTCTGAACAGAATATTTTTCAAATTCTTCATGGGGGAATAGAAAGTTCTCTTTGATTTGACTCCTATGTACCATGTTAGCCTCACTTCTTGCTACTCTGTTTAAATCCTGTGCTCCCATTTTTCTTAATTACTTTTGTTTCTATTGGAACATCATCAATGCAAAAATTTTACATCAGCATTAAAGCTCCATACCATGTCTACTGTGACTCCATAGACATAGCCTTTTCCATTATTGGGTATAAGAAATGACAGATGAGTGAATAAATGTTACATTTTATGGTGTCCTTAGCTGGGGTCACCTGGAAACTTACAGTTTACATTTAATGAAGTTCAGAATAATATCACCTCAGATGATATTTAAAAGAATTTTACACAGGATGGATGAAGTTCCATAGTAAGTTTATGGAGAATTAGTATGTACTTTGTATGTTCCTTTAATAAAATTTATTTCTATTTGTACTAGTCATTCCTAGTGGTCTTTGCATTCAGTTATCCATGTTTAACTTTTGCTTTAATAGTCAATGGAGATATAATCTGGGAATGGTGGCTCACACCTGTAATTCCAGTGCTAGGGAGGCAGAGGCAGGATTGCCATGAATTTGAGGCTTGCCTGGGCTACATAATGAGTTCAGAGCCAGCCTGAACTACAAAGCAAGATCTTGTCTTAAAAAACTTTAAAAAAAAAGTCTATGGAGATGATTCAGAATTACCAGATGAATTTGTTTTTCTTTCAAATAATAATGAATGTCTAAGAAAAAAATGGAAGTTTAGGCTTTGTTTAGATTATACAGATTTGCTTAATAGAGACTCATCAAAGAAATGTTTGTCTTACTCTACCTGACTTGTTTCACTTAGCGTAATATCCTTGGGTTCCTCTGTGTTGTCACAAGGACAATTTCATGGTTTTATGGCTATATAATATATAATTGTGTGTGTGTATATGTGTTTGTGAGATCACATTTTCCTCATTCATCTAATGATGGATTCTTAAGGTATTTCCATTACCAGCCACCGTGAAAAATGCCATAATGAACATGAGGTCCAGATGTCTCTTCAGCACACTGACTTCATTTCCTTTGTGTCTATGCCCAGTGACAACATTGCTAAAAGGTACACAAGTTCTATTTTTAGTTTTCCAAATAGCTTTCTTAATTTACATGCCTTCCAACAGTGTACAAGTTGCCCTTTTTCTGAACTCTTGACAGCATTTATCTTTTTCTCTTTTCATAATAACCATTTTAACTTGAGTAACATGCTATCTCATTGGAGTTTTAGTTTACATTTTCCTGAGGATTGTGATGTTGAGCCTTTTTTATAAACCTGCATACATTTGTGTATCTTCTTTTGAGCGATGTCTATTCAGCTGCTTTACATATTTTTAACTGGTTTGTTTTCTTGATATTGGGTTTTTCAGTTCCTCGTACAATATATTTTTATATTCAGTCTTAGAAGATGTTCAGATGTAGTAGGAGTTCGTGTTGGCAAGTCTGAAGTCCTACTATACAGGATGAATGTAGTGATTAAGAGACATTAGGGGTAATGGTCACAAAATGTCCTCTGCCTGAGCAGGAGACAGACATGTAAAGAGACTGTATCACTTAGCCCTGTGTAAACAAGAGTGGTCACTATTATGTGCAGAGTTTTCTCTCTCTGATTTCTCTGTGCATGTTGCATAGTGCTGTCCTTGCCAACCAATACTGTTTTGTGCAGCAGAGCAGTCATTTCTCTTTGCTGGCAATTTTAGTCTTTCCTAATATGACTTCTTAAAGTTATGTGCAGAATATTTGCCTGGTGTATTGTTACAGAAGCATTATTTTCTTCCAAGGTTTCCAAAAAGCACCTTCTTCCAATTTCATTCTTCAGATGGAGCCTTTTCTCAGTGTTGTCAAGGTGCTAACCTCTTTGCTGTTAGAACTCATTGCTCTTTGGACCATGGCTCTGTGCTCGCCAATTTTATATTTTTTTTCTCTTTTAGTATTGTTGTTAACAGTAGGTTGTCAGGCTATTTTAAATTTTATTCCACTTGTTCAAAAGTGCGATTTCTTGCTGATGGATGGTTATATGGATGCCTTTATACGTAGGCCACTGTGGGCTTAGTGAGTTTTCTTGAAGTTGTTCAAAGCTGTTGTGCAACTTCTCAAATGAATCACCTACAAGGAGATGGATTGCTTGGGATTTTTTTTTCGACATAGTTCTCTTTCTAAATCAGTTTCTCAACTTCAGCAGTATTAACATTTGAAGCTGAATAATTCTTCTCTGTGGAGTGACTGTCCTGGGCACTGCACATGTTTAACAGCATCCTTGGCATCTACCTCCAAAAAAATTGCTAATAGAAGCTGTTCAGTTTTTAAAAATTGAAAACATTTGTGGATATTTTTACCAAATATACTCCCTAGGGGAGCAAATTCCCCTGGGCTGAGAACTTCTGCTATATAAAATAAACACACGGAAGTAAATTGATGCATCATGAAGAGTGTTGGTAACCAGAGCACAAGCAGTCATGATAATGACAGCAAATAGTTTACACTTCATAAGAGCAGGATGAAGCTTTGAGAAATCTTGTCATAAAAGTTACTACTACTATAGAGGATTGTACCATTGTTAACCATATTTTATAGACAAGGGAATTCAAAGTGCAGCTCCAGGTGTTAGATTAAGAATTTAATCTATATAACCTTAGGATCATGATTTGAACTCACTATTTCTCTTTCAAAAAATTTATTGGAAGTGTGTGGCATTGCATAGGATCCTATGCCTTTGGTGCTTAAAAATATTAAATGTTTATTAGTGAGTGAATCTATTTTTAAATATTTAAGTCATTATTACATAGATTCTTTAATCTAAATAAAAAGTGCACATTGACTGCAACCAACTATATATCTTGAGAACAAAGTAGAAAGTCTCAGCATCTCCAAGTCTGTGTATAGAAGTCTGTTGGGTAATTTGCCAAGGTGACCTTTAAAGCTCAGTATCATATTGTGTGTAGGGCATTTTTTACAGTATATCAGAATGGAGATTGAGCAAAGTCTTGTTTTCCTATTGAGACTAAGCAGTGCATCTGTTCTTACACTGCTTATGGAAAAGCTGAACCCATCCCTCATCTTAGACGAGGTGTGTGTTCTGATGCAGCATGAGGCACTGTGTGATAGTCAGACCAAGCTTCAGGGCTCATAAAAATTTAAACATATTTAAGTAACAGGAAACCACTTTAGCTAACCAATCTTCAGGCTCCCTTAGCTGGCTTTCTACAGTAAACAAGATGAGGCTCAAATTTGTTACAAATGCATTTTACCTGATTTATATCAAATGGGAGGCCTATGTTTTATAGGATACTACATTATTTTATTGAATATGATTTTGCTCAGGAAATATATGTACATGTGTGCACACACACCTACATACAGAGAGACACATACCCACATTCATTAAGAAGTTTGGGGAGGACTTTTCATTGGTATAGAGTAGAAAACAAAATTTCTCTCAGGAAGAACTGTCATTCAAACAATACATTTATTTTCCTCTACTATAATGAAATATTACAAAGGAATTTTCTTTAACTTCATTCTGGTAATTTTCTTCATTGCAGAGACCATAAGTAAAATGACAAAATGATCACTCTTAGGAGATTTGTGTTTTATATAATGTACAATTAGATATTTTAAATTTTTTTCTATTATGCCTGTGAAGAACAATAGCACCATGAATTCATTCACATCTGAGGAAAGAAGCAAGATCATGTGAAAAGTTTCATTTATTTTTTGCAAAATTTTTTTGTTTTCTTTATTTACATATATAATCCATTGTGAACAAGGAAAAGAGAAAATGTTTGATCTTAGAGAACCCACACATTCTTTTTTTTTTTTTTTTGAGACAGGGTTTCACTTTGTAGTTCAGGCTGGCCCTGAGCTCACTATGGTGCCCAGGCCAGCCGCCGCGAACTCAGCAATCCTCTTGTCTCTGCCTCCTGAGTGCTGGGATGACAGGCGTGAGCCACCACGCCCGGCATTGTGGTATGCGGTGTTGATTGTTGGTGGGTGCAAGTCTCCACGCCCAGCATTATATGTGGCTACCAGGGATCGAACTCAGGACCTTGCGCTTACGAGGCAGGCGCCGGAACCACTGAGCTAACCCTCCAGCCCAACCCACACATTCTTAAATAGATGAGACTGTTCCTCCTCAGAATAGTGACAGATAGAAGGAGAAACATCACTGATATGGCGATTAAACCCCTGTGTCAGTACAGAGGTTTGGAGGATCCTTCAGCCATTGACCCCTGACAGTCTAGAGACCATAGGCTTTGATTGTGCAAACCCTACACTAATGTCTGTGTAAAAATGGTTTCCCCACCTTGTTTTCCTTTCAAAAGCAGCAAGATGGAAGTCTCCATGTCAGACTGACTGATGACCATTCCCATTAATTTTAGAAGCAGTTACCTTTTACTATCCAATTTTTTTAAATTACTGAATTCATTCTTCGTAGATTTTTCCTTCAATCTTCCAAGAGGAATCTTTGTGTTTGTGGAATTAAGGATTAAGGAATGCAACCTGGATTAGCTCTGTTTTCCCCTTTCAAGATTTTCCCTGTTTTTCCTTACAAATTTCAGAATCACTTTATTTTTCCCAAAAAGCCCACAATATCACTAATACAGAGATTTCTATAGCTGCAGAATTGACTGTAGTGTATTACATTGAAACTTTTAAAATGACTCAGTGATTCTTGAGTTTCATCCATGGTTTGTCCACTTAAAGTGTATATTTTTTAGTTACACTCCATGGTTACAGATAAGAATTTTGCACAGTAATTGATGTGAAATTTGAATCATTTTATAAAATTCAAAATTAACTCCATTTTTGGCAGCCAGATAATTGGAATATTCTAAGGCAATGACCTTGTTCGAATGAGTATTATTTTCTTCCACATAAATTTGGGTAGTTTTTGCAACTATCCCATGAGAAAATGGTTCTGAGAGTTTGAGAAAAGAGGTTTCTGCATTCCTCTATCTTTTGTTCAGCTGGAAAAACTGTTCTGTCCATGGCTAGCCTTACCTAGAAGGTACATAAAACTCGGGCTAAAAAAGGCTGGAGAAGGTGAGATCCATAACCACCCTTATATAGATAACCACTGCCTTATGATAGTGATTATTATAGTTTTCTTATTTTGGAGAGAAAAAACTTACATGGATCTTATAAGAATTTGAAATAATCTTGGAATTATTTTATTGTAAAGAACATAGAATTGCTCTTGCTGAGAAAGATCTAAATTTAGCACAGTACCCAATATGCATACATCACTTTGCTTTGAAAATCATAAGTATTTAAAACTTTATATTCCTTCCTATTTTTGTTTTGATGCATATGTAACAGCAAAATTAAAGCTATTCTCTTAATATTTTATAAGGCAAAAGAATAGAAACCTTCAAACTGTTAATTAAAGTAATTTTACTAAAAATAGCCAGATGGAAACATAGTAATAAAATGCCAAACAGACAACTTAATCACAGTACTTTCCATTTATCTTACCAGTTCTCTCTAAAGGCATTATAATAATTTTACTTAGTCAGAAAGTAAATAATCTACTTTCAGATTGTTTAGATGGTCTTGTACATTTTGAATGGCTTTCTATTTCTTCCTTGAGTCTGGAGAAGAGGTCAATTATTTTAAGGACAATAATAAAAAAATGTACCAACTTTCAGTTTTCACAGAAGATTTTCTAGGCCCCTGGTAAAGGGCTTAGAAGTACTCATATATTTTAACTTCTTCAGTGAAATGAAGGGATGCTCTTGTTCTGTGGTTGAAGGTGTTTACTTATTAGTAATTATTGTTTCTATAATATGTACTTACTATTAATGAGTAAGCTATCATTTGCCTCCCACACAATCTTGGATGCAGAGAATTACTGTTGGTGGTTAGGGCAGACAAATCCTGGTGTCTAAAATAATTTGCCAGATATACTGTTAATCTGTATATGCAATAGCTGACCAGCATACAGATTTATTTATTCTTATAAATTATAGAAGCTGCAGAAAAAAATACAAGCAAAACAAAATTCCTCAGAAAACAGAAAGTCATTTCCTTAAGACAGGAATGTTTCCAAATTGATGATCAGAGTTGGTCTTCTCCATTTTGAGTTCCTAAGTAGATAGAAACAATTTCAAAAACTGCCTGATTGAAGACCTTTTATGTCATATTGAGCAGTTTTCATAAAAATATGATGATTGACAATTATTGTGCTGGCAAAGAACTAATCCATCATTAGTGTACAAATACCACTCAACTATACTTCCTTTAAAGGTCAGAGATAATAGCTGTGTTTGAACACATTTTTACTTGTACCTAGATTTTTATAAAAAGTTACTGACATGAATAGAAAATTGATAATTCTAATGCTGTGTTTTTAAAACAGTGATTATATCATTGAGTAATTTATTCTTCCACAAAAATATGGCCCTTGTATATTGCTTTTACTGATGTGATTAGTAACATTATCATACTATTAGTTAATATGGAAGTTTTCATAAGGCTTAAATGTATAGCTATTATTTTTGTAGTATACTTTCCAAAAGTGGGAAGTATTGTGCCTTCTCTATGTATCTGTAAAGCTTCTAAATGGTGATAGATGTACTTTTAAATTTAATAGGTAGGACAATAGGTTTTGTTAGAACAGAAAGGAAAATGAAAGTAGGGATTCCTATACATTTTATTCAGCTGTTAAACCAAAAGCATAAGGTCTGAAAGATACATAAATCATGTAAAGAAACAAATCCAGATGATATATTTTCATATTTGTAAAAGTAACTATGAAATTTGCAATACTCACTAGTAGTCATCTCAGGCATAGAGCTCTGTGGCTCGAGGTAGGAGGATAATCTGTCAGCCACATTTTAAACTGTTGAAAGAACCTCTTTTGATGATGGAAATTGCATGCTTATGAACGAAACTGCCAAAAGAGCAGTGTTGAAGTCAGTGTTGCTATACTGAAATACTCCTGAAGGCCCTAGTGCAAGGGGGTGGAATTCTGGTATATATGAAAATAGTGTCAGTGTGATTTGATAGGCACATGATGCTAATTTAATAAACTAAAAAAGAGTTCTCTGAGTTCCAATTGGTGGACATTGCTCACCAGTCTTTCTTCGCTTAAGACTGTGTTGTGCGTTTTCTTTGGGGTTCAGCTTCCAGAAGTTAAAGAACAGTAAAAATTAGAACACTACAGTTTAGAATAGAGCACTGACATCCAGGAAAATGAATCAGTCATGCTGAGATTTTATATTCTCATGTTTTAGTTTCCCCAAATTAACCTCAATATTTATTGTCATATTATTTCTTGGGACATAGTATCATTTCTTAAAAGTCTCAGTGAAAATTTACAGGAAGAGGAATACATGTTGAGATAGTGTATTTTTGCTTCTGATTATTTTAATAGAATTATATAGTTTATTCTTGGAAAAAGCTGATATTTAGGGAAAATTTTTTTCATATCCTTTATATTAGTTGTGTGATCTCTAGTTCCAATAAGTAGAGGAATTTGGAAGTTAATTGGTTGATAGACAGTTTTATATTTATGTTGATTTCCTATATCAAAGTTAGTTAATACAATGGTGATTTCTTAGCTTATTACGTTACCCTTCAGTGTGCAGCAATTTTATGGAAAATTTGATGGTCAGCATTTCTGAATATTTTTGAATATGTATATGTGGAGATCCTACTTATATTTCCTAAGAAAAGAACACAGTGCTTCAAATTGTAGAAATTTCTGTTAAATTCTGCAGTTAGATAGTTTAATTACTTGAAAGATTTATGTTAATTATGTTTCTCACAGGTAAACTCCGTGAAATTAAGTTGTTTAAATAGCCTCATTTTTTCTGTAATTTTGCATTTATCATCTACTTCTTTTGCTAGATTGAGAATGTAGTTATACCTTTACCAAACACTTATAAGAAATCAGTGTAGCAGTAACACACAAGACTTCAGAGTTTTGTTTTTATTCTTTTTCCCTAGCTATAGGTGCATGTTATAGTTTGCCATTGTGGTCATTGTGGTTCATCTCATTAAGCTTCTTGTTCTATCTGCTTTCTTGAGACTTGGGAAACAGTATTTTTCTGAGTGATTGTACCATATTGTTCCAAATATAAGGCCACCCAGAATAGAAGGCAACCTCCAACTAGAAACAGCTCAAATGAGGAGAAAGGCTGGGGGCCCAGAGCCCGGCGGGTCTGGCAGTGGTGGCAAGGGTGCCGAGGAATAGGACGATGCCTGCCCACTCTCCCGGTGAGTGAGACAAGTCAGCTGGCTGCATTTGCTGTGCATAACCAGGTGGCTTCTGTTGCTAGAGGAAAAGTTGTGTTTGGGGGAAGAGAATAAATCCAGATACGTGGAAGAAGGTTGCAGCGTGTCTAAAACTGGGAGGGAGGATGGGAGTAGAGTTCGTCACTCTGAAACTTACTGGCTGCCATGTCTTTTTCTTTTTCAACCTGGGGGTGCCCATTGAGTGATCACAAATAGAAACGAAAAGTCAAAGAAACCTGGGCTTTTTATTTGGAGAAAAACAAGAGGTTAATGGCCATAAAAATGAGTAACACCATCATGTTGTCTATGCCAGCCCAGGAATTTCCTCCTTACCTTTTCCAACTGACTGGTCACCCAGGGGCAGGGAATACATTTATATTTGCACTCTGTATTCAGTGTGGCTTTAAAACAAACAAATTGTGGTAGGGATCACATTTCCAACTGTATTGAGATGTTGTATACATTGAAATCCCCTCTCTTGAGCCAGTCAAGTAGAGTTTAAATAAAGAACTTAGTCTTATTGAAATGTGCTCCAAGAAACCATTTAACATCATCTGTACACTGGCATTTCACTCATAAATGTATTTTAGAAGATAGTTTAGTGCCAGTGTATCAGTCAATTTTTCTTTTTCACCAAGCAGAGTGAAAGCTAACCTTTGACTTTTATAGTTCTAGGTGAAATAGAATGAGGTGCTTGACTCTGATTTTATAATCTAGAAGACTAGTGAGCACCTTGTTGCTGACTCTTACCAGACATGTGGTCATCTTGAAGCTTTATACATTAAAAAAAATCACACAAAACATGAACCATCACTTTTTGATTGATTAGTAGTCTATGGTTCAAAGCTAATTTGAAGCAAAAGTTGAATCTTGGAAAGAAATGTACCCCCGTGGAATACTATTGACTCTAATATGTGGCCTACTTTTTTATAAAAAAAGAGGTGTTTTAATAAGTGTTTTCATTTGTTTCTGAATAGACAGACCCAGAACAGAACTTCCCTTGTGTTTATACATCGTTAAATGGTCCAGGAGATTTAATGTGAGGATGCCATTAAAACTCAAACCAAGATGAAAAAAAGAAAAATCACACCAGTAATACTATATCCATCTTTTTGCCAAATTTGGGGAAAAGTCCTTTGAAGCAGAAACACTGGGCAGAAAAGTTTGGAAACGATAAATTGGCAGAAAGGTAGCCTGCCAGATTAGATTACCATGAGAAGAAAAATGGCTCCCTAACGGGGAGTCCTTAATGCGAGGTGAAGTGAACTGTAACCGTTAGAGTTCCTGGGGCGGTGCCTGGGAGGGAAGAGCACAGCGGAGGACCAGGGTTAGTTAGGAACAGCTTCCACATCACTTTACAATTTGAACCATTTGACCTCCACGGAGGAAGATGCTATCTAAAATTTAGGGTCATGAGACAGTGTGCCCCTTCAAGATCTTTAAACCTCAAATAATTTCCCTTCGATTATCTGTATCAGGAATTATGACGTCTAATTTGATCTGCATTATGCAGCCTAATGAATTTTATAATTTCACTTTCCAGAGGAGGCTGGGCTTTAATAATTGACAAAACTGTTTCACCACCTGCTTTTAATTTAAGTCTTAAAGGACAGAAGCTGAAGTAGTTGCTTACGTGTTAGATTCCATTGCTTCCTTTTCGGTTGGCCAGAGAGAACTGGGGCAGGGCCTGAGTAATGATTTGTATGACTTTTTCAGCATGGAAAAGAAAGTAGTCTCAATAGACCTGCATTGTGACCAGGGGAGCTATCAAGGACATAGGAAGAAATGGCATGGGAATGAAAAAAAAATAGTTCAGATTGCATAAATAAGAATCATTATAAAAATCAGTGGGTTGTTACATTCTCTGCAGTCAGCACTGGTACATGCAACCCACATGTGTGACTGTTGCAGTGATAAACTTTGGTCGCCCATCCCTAAACAGTACGCACAATAAAAGCACACTTGTGGCAGTGGTGGAATTTAATCTCCCAGACCACTGTCGCTCTCCCTTCAGGAACCCATATATGATACACCTACGGTGGCTCCCACACAGGAAATTGATGGATGGGATTAAATGAGGCAGTGATTAATCTATTAGACATGGTCAAATCAGTAAGTTTGTTGACAGGCAAAAAGTAAATTTTTCATTTTCTCTAAGTGTAATGATCTGCTTAAAGAAAGATATGGAAAACTTCCATTGTTCCTTTTTCTAGGAGGGTAGATAACTCTGCTCTCTTTTTCTTTGCTGATCCATTCTTCCCCCAAGCACCGTTTTTAAAAAAGTACAGACCCCTAACGAGAAATTCCCAGCTCTAATGCAGATATTGTGACTTTCACAGAATTAATTAATTATGCCCAGGTCCTGATTTCTAACTAGCTATATTGAAGAATAATTTAAAATGTAGGTTGCATCTATTTTGGTTTACACTTTAAAAAAAAAGTTAGAAAACAAAGGAAATATTTGTTAAAGAAAATGTTGAATTTGGTTAAATCTGTTCTGAAATACTTCATGAGGGTTTTATAAGGAATAGTTTCCCCAATGCAAGAAAGCAATATGCCTGCATTTTCTGAGACAAATAGAAGATGGCGTTTGACCTGCTGAGCAAGCACGTTTAACTCAGCTGTGGAGTAACTCATGAATTCTCTGCTCTTGGGTATCTTTAAATTTCAAAAGTCATTCCTGAAATGTTTTTAAATAGCCATTTCTTGGAGGGCATTGGTGCCTTTGGTATATCAGAGATGACATCTGGACATGTATCAGAATGGCTCTCGGTTAAATGTGCTCCAATTAACAGGTTGATAGCATTTTAGGATAGGCTAGAAAAAAAGTAATGCAATGACTTATTCTCACTTGGCAGTAAAATTGAATATTGAATGACATCTATGTAGTTCTAAACGACTTTTGTTTTAATAACAAAGTTGTTGATTTTCTACTAAGGGTTCTTTTAGGTTGTCATCAGGGGCTGATGGGAGTAACAGTTCACCAAACTCTCCAGCTAGCTTCAGTGGACATACCACACCTTCTCAGCAGCCCGAGCCTGTGGTACATTCTCTTAAGGTAATCAAATGTGTGCAACCATTTATCCAGAACCTCAGTTGTGTCGTGGCTTGTTTGCTGTAGTCTGATAGTCCTCACAGTCTTGCTTTAACCATAGATACTTTATTTTTTTTGACCCCTTGTGGTATAACCTTTTCATCTTAAATTTTGAAGTGTGATTTTCAATTTTTAAGCTAACAATGGGTTTGAGTACTTATGGTTGAAACTGTTATCATGTTGTTTTGAGTAATGTGCTTCATATCTATCTGCATCAAAGTTGGAAGTCTGATGTGCATGTATATCCATATGTGTAAAATATTGTTGTAGCTATTATATGTGCAATGTTTGTAACAGGCTGTCTTCAAATGTAAGGAGTTAAGAGTTGTGAAAGTGAAGAAGGTAACCATATTTTTCTTTCTGTATGCAGTTGAAGTGCATTGTGTAACCTATGAAAAGAAAGAATTGAATAAATAACAACCTACTTTTTCATCTAATAAGTAGAAATAGGTCTTTAAATTAAAGTTAGTTGATACATGCTTTTACACATAAAGATAACTTATTTTTTACCTTTAATTCAGATTCTGAAATAACTACAAAGCTTATAATTTGGGCAAAGTTATAATTTTTTGCACAGTAAAGAGCTTCCCAATAAGCAAAATCAGTAAGTGATCACTATAACTAAAATAAATAATAATATAAATATTTACCTAAGAGAAGACATTGATACAGGCAATAGAACCATTTATTACTTGATATTCTATTAATTTAAATATAGTAAGCATTTAACTGTATGACTATAGCTATAATTCCTAAAATTCAGCTTTGATTAAATCTTTGTGAACCATAAAGTAGGTAGACAGCTTCAGTTCTGTTTTTGGCCCATAAGTCTCCCAACTTTAGCTAAAATTGTTTCACCTTACAGTGATTTATCTTCAGATTGAAGATTCACCATTTTGGAGTGAGCCACATTTTCCATGCTATGCACAACAATTCAATGATGACATTAAAATATTTGGTTTTGTGATGAGTTAATTCTAGCCATAGATTTAGTTATCTCAGTATATTTTGCTTTAGCTTGTGTGAAGTTGAGTTTGCTCTTCACACACCCTGATTGTGGTGGAGAGAAGGTGGTAGAACCATTGCTGTTGATGGTGAGCAATGCACTGGGTATTTTCTGTCTTAGTTGGAATATTTCACAAAGTGAGCAACTCAGTGCAATGCATGGGAAGGCACAACCCGCACAAGGGCACAGCCTTCATCTAGTAGGTTTTGCCTTGTTGTCTAAAGAACATGTTGCTTTGTACTAGCATTTGAATGAAATTTAGAATGAATCACATACCAGTCATTACAAAGGATTTTATAATGGAAGTGGAAAAGGAGTCTGAGCTTAACTTTAGCTTTGTCACATTATGATGTCTGTGCAAACTAAAATTCGAGCTGTACTTTCTCTTCTCAAAACTGAAAACAATTTCAGCCTGTTGCCTTTTGAAATGGCTAATGATGTTTGAATCGCATCAGCATAGTAGGTTACATTGAAATCTTCTCTATTTCTCAATGCAGTAGCTGTTAGTGTGACCTCAAAGGAAGGAAGGGGAAGGAAGGGTTCCTCAGTTTTCTCTGAATTCCTTCTCTAATTTTTATGTGAAACTTTTACCTCAAGAGAGGAGATACTATGTTATAATCAGAACACATTAAGTGTCCTTGTTTAGCAGATGGGTGATACTGAACAATTGGAGCGCCCTTATTGAATAACTAGAGGCCCTTGAATGTAAAATGTATTTGGTTCCAGGAGCAGTGTCATAAAACAGAAGAGTGTGCGCACAGTCTTTGGAAAAATCTTAAGATTCAATGTACCAGGAAAAAATGGTCACTTGACACACTATGAGATTTTTCTGTTTTGAAAGGAATAATTAGGACAGTGGCTCAGTTTATCATTTTCTGATGGTTTCAAGGAAAACTTACCTTTAATAAACTGTCCTAATGGTTTGTGAGAGACTGTTGAAAATCAAAGGGAGAAATTAGTCTATTTGTAATGACACCTTACGTCTTTGACTTTAAAGTTACTGATTCTTACTCATTAAGCTTCATTTCATTTAGTAGAAGTTAACTGATTTGAAAAGTGTAACTTCTCTGACTCATATTGAATTTGTAGGCAAAGGAGCTTGTCCAAGAGGCTCTTTGTTTTCTCTTACTATATACTGAGCATAGTCAGTGATTTCTCAAAGTATGTAAAGAATTTAGTGTGAGGTGAGTTATCAGGGCTTTAAAGAAGTGGTATCTACATATTAATACTGGGTAGGAGTTTCAGATTAATGAAATAATGTTTAAATTTGATTACTTATTAAGAGGCTCAATTCTAGTTCATCTCAGATAGGATCTGTGAATTTGACACGATAGTCCTACTTGTTCATTGGTGCAGATTCTCAGGAGACTCCCGTCAATGTGGCCAACAATCTTGACCATGCCCACAATAGAGCAAATAGTTTAGCATTGTTACAGCATAGGATGGATTCTCTAGAAGCCTTTAGGAAAAGCAGTAGTTTTATGTTACCTTAATGATTTGACTTGTAAGTTGATATAAAGAAGACAAGATCAACATTCAAAGCCAAGTTTTGTTTCTTTTTGTATCACAAAATGGGCCCATATGAAAACCTTGGGTATTACTAAAAGAATACTTCAACCCATTTAGGGATAATTTAGAGACTTGAAAAAATTGTTTAAAAGCATTTCTTCACCAGACATTTCACTAGTGAAAAGAGTTACTCAAATGCTTTCATTGTAAGGAGCCAGTGTTTTGCTTTACTGTTGTCAAACAGCAATCCCCACATTCTTTTTGTAGGTACTAGGAAAATATCCAGGCAAGATGTGTGAGTCAGTAGTTCTTAGGTACATATTCTTTTTAGTTATCTTTCCTATGGCCATGTTTATGTAACATTTGGGCTGTTTGGCATGTATACTTATATTGTTCACTATTAAAATGGGCCAGTAATTATGGACTGTCATCAAATAAATATTAGGCTATCTTAATGAGCAAGTTAAATACATCTCATTATTTTAGACATTAGTGAACTCAACTGCTAATGATACTGCTAATTACCATTAGGAATCAAGTTGAATTTATTCTAGATAGGTTTTAGAACAGTGAAATATTTTTAAAAATTTTTGCTATATACTAATCCATTCTGATATGTGGACACAGAGAAAACAAAAAGTTTTGCAAAAATGGAGCTCCTTGATCGTTTTATCATAACTAACAAGTTTTTCTCTTCCTGTGTGAAATTTGCTTTTCTTTTTCAACAAATCCAGGTCTTGGATGTTCAGGAAACTATAGATCGTCAACAGGGTAAAGAGTATGAACATGACCTTAGTGAGACAGAAAAAGCTATAGTCAGAGAAATGTGCAATGTAAGTTTGATGTGCTTTATTTCGTATTCTGTGTTAAAAGCCTCATCATAGCTTAGTCACTACTTTATGAATACCTCCCTTTGAAAGTGCTGACCGAATGCCTTTATATGAAAATAAAACAATTTGGTTTTTTGTCTGCAGTATATTTTATTATGCATTTACGAACCCACTAATCATATTACAGAATGTTAATATCCAAAGGCTGGGGAGGTAACTCAGTATAATAGTGCTTGCCTAGAATATGTAAGGTCCTTGATTCAATCCCAAGGACTATCAAAACAAATATCAGACTAAAAGAAGCCAATTTATTACTCCAGAATGGCCAATGAATCCCTCTGATTTGTCTAAAATGTTGCTAATTTCGAAAGAGTAAATGGATTTTTGTCTCTCCTTTAAATCAGTATTTAAAAACCTATGATAAAAAATACAGCTTTTTCAGATTTATTTGTAACTACTCTTAGAAAATATCACTGCCTGCCTAGGTTACATTTGCTTAGTTCTTCAAACATGATACGTGTGCTTCATGTCATGGAAAGAATTCTCTGGACTTTTCAATAGTTAATATAACTAAGAGAGTAGTAAGGAGCAACAGACAAGGAGTTAAGAGATAGCTGAATGGAGGTCTATCTGTGAAGTAGAAAGAGAAACAGAGTTTTAAAAATATGTTATTTTAATGATATATATCTAGTGTAATAATGCAGTTTGGATTTTTCACTAAAATTTAATTTTTGAGTAGTATGCATGGGGCAAGTTATTCAATGAATACAATTTGTGAAACTTCAAGGAGCCAAATAGTATTATAGAGGAAGCCATTTGTTAACTGTAAGAAATCAATTTTAACCACTGATCATGTTAAGGATTGGTTTTAATTAACTTTGAATTAGATTTTTATCCTCATATTTTTTTTCTCCATTAGGCTAGAAAACTTGCTTAGAAATATCCATTAGCTTTAGGATTATTAGGATGAGATAGTCCCAGACCCTCATTCAGCTCCTCAAGATGTTTCTAGAATCCAGTAAATGTAACCTAAATTCATCAGCATTTTATATGTGCTGGGGGTGGGCTGGGGTTGGCCTCCTGCTTACCTGTGTTGTGGCTGCTTTTTCTTTTGCAACCCTTTCCAAGTGTTTCCTTTTGTGCACATCTATTGTTGTCTGTTTTTAAAAGGTCATTAGTTCTAGATATCATGGTTTTCTAGCTTCTGCAGCTTTTCAACTTGTGCTTAAGATTTTTCAATTTGAATAGTTCCCTTAGATAAATTTAAAACTTTGAGCCACATACCTAAAATACAACTTGTAAATTTTTTGAACGAGAAAGAAAGTTCAGATAATAAAAAGTATAGAACTAGGAAGGATCACAGAGGTTATCCCCCCATGGTCTCCAAAGAGGATTTGTGAAGCTCCTCTACAACCAGATGTCTGATATTCAACATCCTACACATGATTTGCACAAGAACCTCTAAAAAATCTAACACTCGGGTTTATATTTTAAGGGATGATGACCCAGGAATGAAGCTGCTTCCCCAATCTGTTTCTAATGAGCAGCAAAGTCAGGAACAAAGCTAGACCTTTGAGGGTAGTCTCTTCCTACTTTGTCAACTATAGTATGTCTGGGAAATTTCAAGTTCTTTCCTAAAGGATGAAATTCCCCTTGTTTTATAGATACAGTTCCATGTCTCACTGTATTTAATGTAAGAATTTCTGAAAAGTCAGAACTGGGCATTCCCCTCCCTTTTTGCTTTATCTTTTCCTTCTTCCTGAAAGCACTCAGTATGTACAAAATTCTTTAGTCTCAGAGGAAACCCACCACTGCATTGGATGTTGATGAGCTTTTTGTTATTTTTCTTTAACTGTGTTTTCAAAATTGTTTCAAAAGGCACCATGCAGTGTTGGTGTTTTTGACTATATGAAATACTTTGGGAAACCCAAAACTCTTTATTTTTCTATTTGCCTTTTAAAGTTCCCAAAGGTGAGGACTGAGATTTAGCTCAATGGTTCTAGCACCTGCCTTGCAAGTGCAAGGTCCCTAGTTTGATCCCGGTAACCACATACAACAAAACCGGGCATGGTAACTCACATCCCCCAGCAATCAGTACCATGTACCACAATGTCAGGAGTGGTGGCTCATGCCTGTAATCCCAGCACTTGAGAGGCAGAAGCAGGAGGATTGCTGAGATTGAGGCTTGCTGGGTTATATAGTGAGTTCAGGGCCAGCCTGAACTGCAAAGTGAGACCTTGTCTCAAAAAAAAAAAAAAAGTTTCCCTAAGGTATCTTTTCTATAGATGTTCTTTTGCCTTTGATTTTTAGAATTTGAGAAAAAAAGTGCACACCAACCTGTATCTATCTGATTCTTAAGAACTAATAATTTTAATCAAAATGAAAGAAGTTTTGATTTAGAATAATATTGGCTTCACCATTATAAGTTATATAATCATTAAAAGCACACAATGAATACTGGGTAATAAAGAGTAATGGAGATTGCAAGACATTTCAGAGTTAAGTAATTTCTTAGAAACTAGTGAAGATTATGAAACCCTCATTCTTATTGGAGGAATAGGATGCTTTTATAATAGTGTCATAGAAGCCTAACACTTTCTCATAATTTGTGATCAATTATAAGGCTCTGATAGAACTTTGCATAATAGAAGTTTTTCTATACTTCATGGTATTTCTCCTGAAGATAAGTTGCTGTATCTATGTAGTGAAAAGAGTGCTCTCTAAAGGATGATCATGTTGGTTAGGAAGTGTTCAATTGATTAATCTCTCCCAGAGAAAAATCTGCTCCCCTTTAAGAATCAATCCATCTATTTTTTTGTAGGAGTACTTTTGTTTTGGAATGGTCTGTTTAGCTTTTATACCAAGTTTCCTGACAATTGTTGAAATACTTACTGGTCATCTCACTCACAATCTCAAACACACTTCTGTCTTCCAGTTACCAATTCCTACTCCTGTATTCGCCTTGAATAAGTGGTTTATTTCAGATTCTGCCTTCATAGGAGCTGTTAAGGCCCATGGTGTACATTTGAATACTTGAAGAAAGGAATTGCGTTTTTGAGTTGTAACTGTTTCATGTTTTGGATCTCTGGTCTGTGTGAGGCCTTCAAGTCTGTCCTCTGACTCCAAACCTGACCTTCAGGCATTCTGGGTAGACGTAATTATAATTACACACTAGAAAGGAAACAGTTGTACTAATTTGAATTTCTTGATTTAGTGCTTGTACCTCTCCATTCCATTTAAGAAGAGATTGTCCTAATTTGAGCATATTTAACTTGAGCTGTCCATTGCTATATAACTCTTTTCCAAATATTTAAGGATAATAATTATAACTTTCCTTGAATACAATAGGGCATTTCTGCCATACGGTTGTGTCTTCTGAGAAAACAGGTACTAATAATTCTTTTGGCTTAGAAATGAAGATGGACACACTCTTATGTATTACTATGACTGGTATTGGGTACTCTGGAGTTTCCACCTCTATTTAAAATCAAAAGAAAAATTTAAAACACACAGTCTGGATAAGCAATGAATAATTTGGTTTTGTGTTCACGTGACAGCATTGTAAATTGTGGAATTTGTTGAATATAGTCCTCATGGTGAAGCACCGTAGGAGGGTTCTGGCTGTGACAGTGTGTATACTTACTCCAGTCATGGCATCTTGGTGTATCATTTATGAATTCCAAGTTTTTCTTTTACACATACATTATTCTCAATCTCCCCTTTTGCTAAATATTTCTGAAGTAAGCCAGTTTTTGACAAGTTGTAATTGTATCTCTTTCAGAGATTCTGTAACTTATTTTTACATTTTCCCCTATATTTAGATGCTTTCTCTTTTATAAATCTGAGAAAACTGTTTAGTAGGTAAGATTTGTGACACTGAGGGCCCAACTCTACAGAGACATCCAGGGAAATTTATCAGTGGATTTAAGACTACAAGCTCAGGACTCAGGTAGCTGAAGAACAAAAGCTTCTTTATTTTCCTAGGTGAATTATATGCTCAGTGTATGATGTAGGACCTAGAATATTCTTGCTAAAGGGCTCTTTGTTCTGCCTACACATTAGAGTCATTTGGGGAGTTTTTTAAAAAATACAAATGCCAGTGCCAGTGAAACCAGAATTTCAACGGCCGAGAGTTACTGTTTACAAACTACCCAAGTGCTTTGTTTACAGCCAGAGTTGAGGACCACACAGGTAACTAGAGTAGGTTGGCTCACCATTCTTTAGTTTTGACCCTGGTCACTGGAAGGATGTAACAGTCTCATCTGCAAGACGGTTCTTTTGATTCAGAACCTTGTCATCACATTTTATTTTGTGTCTGAACTCATTCATGTTGGATATTTTGTCACTTGTCTTCATATCCATCTTTGACCCTTTCATAGTTTCCCCTGAAAACTCGCAAATCTTTTTTTTCTAAAAGAAGTCAAGTAAGATTGCTTACTCCTTATTTTTCTTTTATTTAAAAGGTTGTGTGGAGGAAACTTGGAGATGCTGCCGGTTCATGTCCTGGAATTAGGCAACATCTGTCAGGAAACCAGTACAAAGGACCCATGTGAGAAGCATTCTTTTTCAAACATGAGATCCCTACTGCCAGAGAGAAATAAAAGGAAAAAAAGAAGAAAAACAAAAGAGTGGGTTTCCACAGACCTGGACTCATGGAATAACATGGATTGTACATTGCACACATCTCCCCTCTAAAACCTTCAGTACGTTACGCTGATACTCTTTGTGTCTTACTTTAGTGTCCCAAACAGTTAATCTCAAGCCAGGTAGCTCTGAATAACCACCGTTTGGTATCAATATTTTCATTAGAACTAAAGTGTTTTTAACTTATCAGATCTAAGGTTATAATTGGAAACCTGCATGGTTGGAAGTGTCCATTAGCGATTCAGTGGTTCTGATAGAGTTGACTTGTTCCATATAGTGGTGGAAACTTTTTGCCATGTAGTATTGAAGATATGAAGAGGTGATTTCCAGCTTCCCAAAGGTGGAAGTTGGGTGCTTACCTCTACACATCATTTAAGAATATATTAGTTCCCAATTTATTATTGAGTTGGATGTAGAAGGTATGATTTCTGGGCTTTTCCTTTGACTTTTGAGGTGCTAAAAATATCACATAAATTCTATTACCAGCTAGAAAGGTAGAAAGACTCTGTAGAGTGCTTATCAGAGAGTATCATTTATTTCAATTGATCAAAATAAGTATATCTTTAATCTTGAGTTGCTCGTAGGAGCACATTTGGGAACATAGCAACCTCATATTCATTCAGTATATCAATTTCAACTAAAAAGTGGCAAATATAATTTTTCTAAGTGTTTAGAGCTGTGAGATGTTAATTTCTACAATTTAGTTTCTAGACATGCTGTATATTTAATAAACTTTATGTAAACTTTAAAATATTGCACTGCATTTATGAAAAAAGCTTTCTTTGTCTACTGCAGCTATTCAGCGTTTTATGAAATTAGCGCATGTCCTTCAGTACTGAGGTTAAAAGCTCTTGTTCAGATTGCTTGAGGTTTGAAAAAGAGGTGTGCTAGCTTTGCGTAGGTTTTTCCTTATTTTTGGTATATACATATAATATTAGAATGTGTGTACTGGAAATGCTATGATAGGTATTTTGTGTTTATCTAATGGCAATGATAGTTTCTTGTATGAATGTCCAAGAAGCCTGTGACAGAATGCTATCTTTTTACTGTAGCTTAAGATTTTAAAAGTAGGGATGCAACATTTCCTAGTTTTCTAGTATCTTCTATACTACCGAGATTTGAATTTACAGAAGTTGTTGTTTTCATTGTTGTTCTTTTTTAAATGGGCTCTTTACATAGTATATTAATGGTCATTGGTGGGAGAATATGAAAGAATTTTGTTTTACTTTTAAAAAATGTATAACTGTGATGAAAAACCAGCCCTCTATTCTCAGAAGATATTTATAAATTAACTTATCATAGAATCATCTCTAATTATCATAATTGGGTTACAGCTGAAGCCTCTGTTTCTTTTCAAATGTTATATTTTTAAATGTTATTACTCTGTAGAAGAAAATTGCTCACTATATTTACTGCTTTTCTCATAGGAGACCTTTCATCCTTAAATTGTTGTATTCCTACACTAAAGATGTTTCAAACAAGTTTTTGTGCCTGCAGCAGAGCCTGCAGAAGCTAACTGAAAGGACACTGGTCTTTGACAAAATAATTGTGCAAATTTTGATACTGTATTAAAACTATTTTTTTAAAGTTCCACATAAAATTGAGTATTAAGTATATGTGTTCATCTTAGCAATGGTAATAAATTATTTAATCTCACAGTGTGTCGTCTTCAGAGTGTTTTTAATTGAGTAGATTTCTAGTAGTCACTAACTGTGCTGTTTTGTGATGGTGCTAATAATAAGAATAAAGATAATTCATTATCTGAGCCGGGGATTAAAGTGGTACTGTGCCTACTTTGGAAGCACAAGGACCTGAAATAAACAAACAAAAAATTCATTATCTGAAACAAAACAAAACCATATGTGAAATATACTTACACAGAGAGATTTGATATTCAGATTTCTCAGTGTGCAATATTGTGTATTATAATGAGTTAAAATTTAGGATCATATTTAAGCATTTTAAAAAATTAACTTCTGTTGTACAATATTCTCATTCTTTTAATGTATATAGATTACAGTTCAATTTAATCCAGTTGTCCAATTAAACCATTAGTGAGTAGAAGAAATATATAGAAAAAAAACTCCAAGGAAATAGAGAACTTGGCTACTTTGGAAATTTAAAGGTATATCTAAGGAGCTTGCACATTATTGGAAAAATGAATAATAAACATATGATCAAGACATAAATAGGAAAACACACATACATACAGCTACACACTCACTCAGATCACAGATACTGCTTTAAAATCACTACCAAGGGGCCGGAGGGTTAGCTCAGTGGTTTCGGCGCCTGCCTCGCAAGTGCAAGGTCCTGAGTTCGATCCCCGGTAACCACATACAATGCTGGATGTGGAGACTCACACCCACCAACAATCAATGCCGCATACCACAGTGCCGGGCGTGGTGGCTCATGCCTGTAATCCCAGCACTCGGGAGGCAGAGACAAGAGGATTGCTGAGTTCGAGGCTTGCCTGGGCTACATAGTGAGCTCAGGGCCAGCCTGAACTACAAAGCGAGACCCTGTCTCAAAAAAAAAAAAAAAAATCACTACCAAGAACTAAGATGGTGGAGTAAGACTTCTTACACATACCACTAATACCAATATTTAATGACAAGTGTATGTAGATCAAAATGAGTGGCATGATTCTCTTATGTGATCATTTTGTGATCTTATCCTCCCCAAAACAAAGCTAATTCATATATCTTGACAGAGTCATTTTACCGGCCTTGAAGCTGATAGACTGGAAGTCAAAGTCTAGCTTTTAATGAGTCCCCTTCACATTTAGCACACGTTTATAGTATTACTGAAAATGCATATCATCTTATGTGGCATTCAATCAAATACTGATGGTCTGATTGAAGTGATTGTTCCTTAGTTCAGACAGCATTGAATGAATGTCCACTACTTCCTTAAGAGTAAGCATAGCTCTGGTTCCTGACTCATAGGGCTGACTGTTCAGGACATACATAGATGAGTAGTAGGGTCTCAGACGCTTTATTATTGCTTTATTATTATCTATATAGGATGGCCTGAAACATCCATTTCTTTGTACAAGCAGTAAATCGGCCTCCTGAGATGTTCACTGGTTCCAAAAATCTATCAACTTTGTGGTTAAGTTTCCGGCTGCCTCATTCTCCTATCTCAGTTGTAAACCGATTTCTCCATTAGAAACCTTAACATCCATTCCTGCAAAGGCTCTATCTCAGATAATCTTTTCAAGTAGGCTTTAGAAGTTCATGGTATCTCATAAAGTATGCATACACTGTCTTCTAAAGGATAAAACTTTTCCCATCCTGTTAAATAATTAAAGACAACATAATAGGCAAAAAACATGAAATTACTAATATTTAACCATTTTTGAACTATAAAAACTGCATTTTTTCCATGTTCAATCTTTAAAAATACAAAGATTTTTTGGGAGTGGAAATGAGAGAATAGAGGATAAATACTATAGGAATTAGAAAAGTCATCACCTTAGGCTAGAACTCTATATTAAAGTAGGCTGACTTCAAAGCATCATTGAATTAAACAGGTTTGACTTCAGTCAGGCATACTTTAGGCCCACAAATTCTACATGACACTAATTAGGTCTGTAAAATTAGGTCTGTAAGTTTTAACTGAACTTAGTTTCCTCATGTGAAGAAAGGAAATAACATTTATATTGCTGAGCTGTAAGGTACTTATTCCCATTTTACTTTAGGGCCTTAATAGTGCAAGTCCACCAGAACATAGGAGCCTAGATTCATGGGCTGTGGCTACATATGCCATTAGGTTAGAAGAGAAAAAAATACAAATGCAGGAAGATCTATTTACTACCACATAAAGAAATTTTAGCTGCATGTTTACATGTCATTGAGTTGTGTTCTGTGTAAATCATCCAATATACAGTGGGTTATATCGTGACTAATTGTGGATGGTGGTTATGTAAATGGAGTAGGAGAGACATTGATATTCTCATTTACTAATAGTATGTTTCAAAAGCTGACCTGCTATTTTTAATTCTGGGTTTTTCACACAAGAAAAGGTGAGAATAAAGATTTCTGTTTCAAAGTGGTAGAATGAATATCTGCTAGGTTTTTGTTTTTGCCTCAAACCCTAATTATTACTTAAAAGTTATCTTAATCTGTGGTCTCACTAGGCCATAAAACATATTCATTGGGTCAGGGGTGATGAGACATTGTTGAAAGAAGGGGGAGACAAGTATAACTGAATGAAGAATCAAACCATAATTCAAATTACGTATTGGGGGCATTATGAATAATACTACCAGAAATGTTGATATGTGCATGGTGGCATCCTGGGGTTACTGGCAATAGCCAGACCTTTTGTTCCTAATTATAACTACTTTCTCAGAGAATAACAGAAATAGTTTCTCCCAGGCCAGAATGGAAAGTGAGGATATTAGACTTAGATAAAGAAGGCACAGTATTTAGAGCTGGTAGTATTCATTTAGGAAATAATTTTCTGTACCCAGATTATAAGCTACTCGTACAGTCTAAGTTTATCCCATCTCTTTTATACTTAAAGAGCATCTTGGTTCAACAAGCAAGTTGTAGAATAAACATAGCAATCTAACATAGATATATCAGTACTAAAATGAGTGTAAAACCTAGAAGGAACTATGATCAGAGGTAGAAAATGCAGCAAAGAAAAGACCTATCAAGGAAAAAGAATAACATTGAAAGAGCTTCAGAAGTATAGCTAATGTTAAATGATAAATACTATATTCATTAAGATGAATTAATTTGGATACTCAACGTGGCTGAATGGAGATGCCCACAATTCACCTCTTTCTCTACAAGAATCAAAGCTATAAGTAGAAAGCTGTATTTTGAGGGAGTATCCATGGGAGAACACTGGAAATCGAGAGAGAGGAGAACACTGTGAGCTTCATAAACCTGGGACAAGAGTGTAGAAAGAGAAACAAAATAGCCCAACATCTACCTTAGTTGCAAAATTGGGGTAGCTTAAGTCTTAGATAAAGCAAGAAAAGGTCCCAGCTTGTTGTGTATGTGTAATGAAAGTGAAGATTGGACCTAGGCCCTTCATACTGAGCTGTACCCCTAACGCTGACTTATACAGGGTTTTGGTAAGTTGTTAAATTGCCAAGCGTGGCCTAAACTTTCAGTCCTCTCGCCTCAGCTTCCCAGAGTGCTGGGATTACAGGCACCCATCACCCTGTCTGTTCTAAAAAAAAAAACCTCTTAATGTAACTGAGAACAAAAAATGGATCCTTAAAACTTAGAATTTCTTTTTCTTTTAGAAGTAAACTTCTTAAAGTTTATTTATGCCAAGGATGTAACCTCCCTATTTCCTTGCCCAGTTATGTGGGCAGAATATACAGATGCCAACCCCAAGAGGCTGGAATCCACTTTTGTTTCCAATGGGAAGGGAAAGACTGAGAATGGCTAGGGGAGGAATCGGGACTTCTGCTGAGCATTTGCAGTCCCTCTGACCCTGTTCTAAAATGCCCTTGCTCACCTAAACATGGTGGGACGGTGACTTGAGACCGTAAGGCCCCTCCATCGCTTTAAAGCTAGCTTTGAATAAAGCCCCTTCCCCTTTTCACCAATCCTCCTGTGACAGTGCTATGGACCTGAGCTCCCAGCAATGTTGTAGTGCCGGAAGTGGGCCACTGGCCGAGGGAGGGATGCTGGCAATCCTAGATCCTGTGGCATTTCAGAATCCTCAGACTTGTAGCCCACTCAGAGTAATTGGAAGCTATATAGTGACTTTGCTTTGGAAAAGGTCCTCATGCTGTGTCTCAGCAAGCCTTCAGGATACTGTAACAAGGAACCACCTTGAGAATAGAGCTATTATTGTCTGAACTTGTTTTTCTCTAGGGGTCAGAAATAACTGCGTATTTCCATTGCTAGGAACCCAGTGCACTGACTTGTGTTAGCCGCCTTTTGCATACAACTTGGCCTAACAGAGCACCCACCTCTGCCTGCTAGACGTGCTGCACTGCACAGAAAGGTGCCCAGGGAGGGATGAGGGACTTTGCACTTAGAATCAGATCAGTCCATTTGCCCTCAGAGTGCTTGGGCAGGACTGGCCATAAGGAAGCCACACCATTTCTAGGGCTAATGGTAGGCACCCATGTGGTTCCTTCCGTTCTAGTGCCCTCTACCACACTCAGGCTTCTGTAATGGATAAGTCCAGGCAGAAACTCCGCATTTCCTGGTGCTGCCCCAGCCAAAGGAGAATGCTGAGGGGTCCCTGAGCTACTCCTGGGCCTCGGCTGGTCACCCTGCTGGATCTAGAGTACTTCTGCCTGGCTCTGTGTCATCCTCCAGTTCAACCCTGGGCAGGCGCTAGCGTCAAAGAATTTGGATTAGGCACAAAGGGGTTTATTGTCATGAACTGTTTAGCAGTTTCAAGGGTACATTACTTTTCTTTACCATCATTATTTGCAAATGTAGTCTAGTCCTTCCACAATAACTTGCTAGCCATGTCTGCTCTCTCTTCCTGTTTCCTAAGCAAGCCCTCATGTATTCTGCAGAACCTGAGAGAACAGAGACACAAAACCCTTAGCTGTTACCTTGTCTTCTGGTTGTCTTCAGAGCCAAGGGAGCGCCTAAGAGGAATTTTGCCTGCCTTCAGCCTGCCCAGGCATCGTGACTGAAGCTGCAGAGAGGAACACTACAGTTCCTGTTGTTACCTCCCTTACGTGCATCCTGCTTTCCCGCTCCTGCACCTGTTCTCAGCGTGAACAACCATCCGGATTGAGTACGAATGACCCAGAGAGGTTGCTATGTTGTCCGCCCCTGTCTCTCCCACTGTCTGGATCTGTTACCATTGCATATTATAGTAAATCTATTAAAATGTACAATACAAATAATTTAAAATTCTATAAAAGTAAATGTGTCAAGTCACATTTAAGGGCATGCCAATTAGAGTGATACCAAATTTTTCAGAAAAAAAGCCTATAGGAAAGGTGGGATGGAATGAAGTATGCCAAGTACAAAAAGAAAAATGGCAGCTGGGCGTGGTGGCTCACGCCTGTCATCCCAGCACTCGGGAGGCAGAGACAGGAGGATTGCTGAGTTCGAGGCTTGCCTGGGCTACATAGTGAGCTCAGGGCCAGCCTGAACTACAAAGCGAGACCCTGTCTCAAAAAAATAAATAAATAAAACAAAAACCAAACAAACACAAAAGAAAAATGGCAGTCAATATTGCTATGGCCTGCAAGCCTGGCCTCAGAAGTAAGGGAAGAAAACCTGTCAAGGCAAGCACAACCCTGAGGGGGCCTCTGGCCACCACACCAGCCTTGTGAAAGGACATCAGGGAGTCCTGTAACGGGAAGTGAAAGAAGATAGCTGCCACTTTGAAAGTATGGGAGAGCGTAAGTCCCAGAAGATAGATATATAAAAGAGAACTAGAAAAGTATCAAACTACAAAGATGAACAAGAAAGGAAGAAAGGAGTATTAAAAACAAATGATAAAAGTCCTTAGCAGTGCCAGGTGTGGTGGCTCACGCCTGTAATCCCAGCACTTGGGAGGCAGAGGCAGGAAGATTGCTGAGTTCAAGGCTTGCCTGAGCTACATAGCTCAGGGCCAGTCTGAACTATAAAGTGAGACCCTGTCTCAAAAATAAAAGTCCTTAGCAATTATCTTGAAGCAAATTAAATTTTCCATTTAAAGGATACACGTTGTTTGAATGAAGAAAATCCATGAACTGAACAATATACTGCCTGTACATCATCTATAAAGATATGTGAAATTGAAAGAAAGAGATGGAAAGTTACCAAACAAATGTAAACCTAGAGCAAGCAGGACTAGATATATCTAACAAAATTAAATATAAAACTATAGGAAGACATAGAAAGGATCAGTAAATATTAAGGTGTCAATTCCACAGGAAGACATAATGATTGTAATCAATGTGCACCTAACATCAGACATTCACTTATATGGAATATACACTATTAGACATACAGTGCAAGATGGGCTCCAACATAATAACAGTGGAAGATTTTGACACATCCCATTGTCATCAGTAGATCATCCATACAAAAAATCAGTAAAGAAACATCAGATTTAAACTATCAAAGACCAATCAGCTTAGACATGACTCGAGGTGCTGAACACATTCCTTTAGCAGCACATGGGACTAACTCTTGAGCAGACCATGTATATTAGGCCATATGATGAGAGTTGACAAATTTAAACATTTAGAATAATATCCTATACTTTTCTGTTCATAGTGGAATAGATGTAAAAGAAAACAACAAAAGTTTTTTTAAAAGATACATATATGTGGAGACAAAACAATACTTTTTAGTGAACATTGTTCAATGAAGAAATCAGAATAAAAAGTAAAAATTTCTTTAATGACATAGAAACCCAAATATTCAAACTCAGAAGATGCAATAAAAGAAGTGTACATGAAGGTTTATAGTAATGGCACCTACACAGAACAAAATGGAGAGATTTCAAGTAATAATTTAATGTTGCCTGATGAGGACTTAGGAAATCGAGAATAAACCAAACTCAAAATTAGTAGATGCAAAGTAATAAAAAAGCAAGCAAGGTCAATACACTGGCTATAGAATAAAACGCACATAGCTGAAGAGAAAGTTAATGATCTTGAAGTGAAGAAATTTTGTTACAATACAGCCAACTATTTAAAAGTCTGAAAATTAAAGAAATCTCAAAGTTCCCACAGTGTTTTCTCTTATTCACTTCCTGTTTTCTTTATTTTTCCCTTTTCAAGTTGCTTTTTAGTTACTCTATTTTATCTGAATTTTAACACTAAAGCCTACCTGAAAATCATCTGGCAGTTAAGGACAAATCACAAGTGCAATATAGGCTCATTTTCTTGTTATTAAAATGTGACCCTTTTAAGCTACAAGGTTTTTTTCATTTTATCTGGTGTATCTTGTCATATGAATGCCATAATATCATTTTGCCCTGTCACCAAGAAGGCTTTCTTTCCCTGTCCCAGGACCATTCGTTCTCCAGGTCCTGTTCTGCTGTGATAGCATACAGCATTGCAGCACCGTGATTGCCATGGTGATGAATTCATATGCTAATTAGGAATGCTGTCTGGGCGGCACAGAGCTTCTGAATTTCTTTGGCGTTTGATTCTATGGGCCACTTCTGGGTGTGGGCCAAACTACAGAAGCCAACTGTAACATATTGCACTCTTTAAAAATCTTCTTTTCCCTCTTCAAGAATATAGGTTAGGTGGAAAGGGGTTTCTGACAAACTCTTTACCAGTCTCTAGGGCCCACTGTTTTTCCTTACCATCTTTTTTGAATGTAGTCTATCCCTTCCACAGCAATTTGTTAGCCAGCATCTGCTCGCTCTCTCCCCCTCTCCTGAACAAGCCCTCATGTTTTTTTCCTGCAGAACCCAAGAGAACAGAGACGCAATTTTTAACTCCAGAGTTTAATCTCTGCCTTTAGCCTAATTGCTTGACTCAAAGCATCCCCTGGCAATGGTATTGATTTTTTCTGTTGCTATGCCAAAATACCCAAGATTGAGAAATTTACACAAAATTGCAAGTTCAAAAACACTTGAGGATTTTGTGTTACTTCCATTCATAGCATAAAGCAGGTGAACTGGCATATATAGAATAGACAAAACCCAAAGGGCAGCCTTTCTTAGTAACAGCCTGTTCGCAAGGCAACCCCTCTAATTCCAAGATAGCGAGAATTCGCAGTCATAGGAGAACTGACCCAGCGATCTCCTAACAGCATTAAGGACTCAGACACTTCTTAAAGGCTGGACCAACTGTTTTGCTGGGGTCCAAATATCAACATGTATTTCAGAGCAAACTATATTCAGATTATACCAGTAATCTCTCCCTGATAGATTAAAAAGCTTCTGCACAACAAAGGAAACAACCAAGAGAGTGAAGAGATAAACTACAAAAGGAAAAAAAAAAAGCACCAACTATTCCTCTATCAGAAGACATTTATAATATATAAACAATTCAAAAAATTAGTTTATTCAAAATAAAAGATCCATTCAGGCCGGAGATTTAACTCAGCCGTTCCGGTGCCTGCCTCGCAAGCACAAGGTCCTGAGTTCGATTCCGGTAACCACATACAATGCTGGGCGTGGTGACTCACGCCACCAGCAATCAATACCACATACCACAGTGCCAGGCATGGTGGTGGCTCACGCCTGTAATCCCAGCACTCAGGAGGCTCAGACAGGAGGATTGCTGAGTTCGAGGCTTGCCTGGGCTACATAGTGAGCTCAGAGCCAGCCTGAACTATAAAGAGAGACCCTGTCTCAAAAAAAAAAAAAAAAAGATCCATTCAAAAAGGGGCAACTGAAAGAAATGAACAGACACTTCTCAAAAGGACAAATAGCCCACAAATACATGAAAAAAACGTTCAATGTCCCTGGCCAGTAGAGAAATCCAAATAAAAAAACAACATTGATATGGCTTATGGAAAGATTAATATATCTGATGATGGCTTAGTTTTATTATGAGGAACAAGAAACACAAAAATGAAGTTCTAGATTCTGTTTATGTAGTGTTAGGACCAAGTCCCATCAAAACAATCTCTCAGGACACGACATGATCTTAAAGTCCAACCAAGAGCTTTATTACTCAGCTGAAGGCCATCCCTCCATGCAGAGGAAGGCCCCCAGTTAGACCAAAGTGCAGTATTTAAAGGCAAAATCTACCAATCTCTCATCTGTTACCAGGAGGTTTCTGTACAGCAGCAAGTTACAGAAGCCAATAGCAATGGTTAGATCATTCTATTACTACGGTGGCAGTGATCTAAAAACATTGCTTCTAAGGTGTTACTATAGAACAGAGTGTTCTAAAAACGTGCAATCTGCGCTGTGCACATTGGTTGGGTGGACAGTTCCCAAGGAGACAAGTCCTGGGTTCACAGGGAGATTACAGGACACAGAGTAGAGAGAGTGGAGAGATTTTTTTTTTTTTTAACAAAATGGCTGTTTTTCTGTAAGCTGGGTCTTACATGTTGTAAAGTAAGAAGTACATGAAACATTTGCATTTCTATAACTTTCTTGTTCCTTTTTATTTTACTTTCTTTTTCTTAACTACTTTTTCTGTTTGTTTTACTTCCTCCCAACCTTCTTTGTGATCTTTCCATTCTCTTTCTTGGAGAAATGGTTCCAAATTCAAGGCATTTACAGGAAATAAAAGTACCTAGAAAATAGGAGTGAGATAAATAAGACACACAAACTTAAATAGCAGATGGTATTAATAAGGCAAAGTACAAATAACAGCTGGATAGAAAGGCACAAGAGGAGATATCTCTTGCCAGTGGGAAAGGGCCCCTAGACTGAGGGCAAAGTGAAGGAAGGAGGGAGGGAAGGAAAACAAAGAAGTTTTATACCATGTGCAACTACCAAATACAATAATGTAAACCATGTATATCCCAAATGAGATAAGAATAATAATAACTAGCAGGAAAAGTGGGAAAGTGATTTAGAGCTGAAGGGAGGAAAGTGTGAGAATGGGGCGTGGTGGCTCACATCTGTAATCCCAGCACTCGGGAGGCAGAGGC